>RJWM01006743.1:0-82527 GCA_004363535.1 Dasyprocta punctata
TAGAATTTTCTTCCTGTAGAGATTGGGAAGTGTCCTTGAATGCCATCCTATGGAAGTTGTTGTGTGGTTATCAACTAGACCCAGAGAAGGTTTCTAGCAGGGAAATAACTGGACCATAAGTGTAAGGCTACAAAATTGAAAATGGGGACCTTAATTGGAAGGATGTGATAATAACTCAAGCAAGAAATGTTTGGAATCTAAACGGAAGTAGAGATGGAAAGAAAAAGAATGCAATATGCATTGATGGGCAATATTGACAAGACCTGGGAGTTATTATAGGTGTGGGGGGGCACAGTAAAACCACCTAGGTCTTGTAGGTCTTGGCTTGTGGCAAATCATGAATTTTAGTATCATTAATCCAGATATAACGTATGGGAGTAGAAACAGGGTCACCAGGGGTATGATGAACTCACTTTGGGTCTGAGGGTGACTCGGTGCAGAAAATGCAGTTGAAGGTTGGCAGATGGCTGATAATGTGCATGGAGATAGCATGAAGAAACTGGAGAAGGGTCAGGTGGTGATCAGTGCTGGAGATCTGGGTCAGGCTGGCAGCACTCGGGCAGGCGTTAAGCACGCAGATGCGACAGTGCTCAGAAGGCCACCGTTTTGCTCGCTGGGGGCCAGCGATCCAGACCTTTCCCCGAAGCGGTCCTTGTGCCTTTGCTGTGTCCAGAAGCTGTGGCCAGGGTTCAGCACTGCGGACAGTGGCGGGGCTGCAGGCCAGCACCCTCCTGACCCGGCAGTTCTTCGCCTCCACTGGGTGAGGGCTCCATCATCCTCCCGGCTGGCTTCCTCGCTGGCCACTGGCCTCTTTCTTGCCCTCCCCCGCCCCCGCACATGCCAAAGGCAATGGTGCTAAAGTCATCCAGCCCAAGCACTTCTTTTCCGTTGAGTCTCAGTGATGCTGAATGAGCTGCCGAAAGCCACATTCCCAGCGAGTCCCGAGCTGGGGCCTGGATTCCAGGATCATGACTTAGTGCCCTCCTGCAATAAAACAGGCCCCACAGTGCTCTGAGCACCAGGTTTAAAGCTAACAAGCATTTCTGGAGCAAAAGACAAGCATGTGATCAACAAATGCATGGAGAAATGCTCCAGGACTCTAGGCGTGAGGGAAATGCAAATTAGAATCACACTGCAATGAGATATCACCTGTACTTGTCAGAATGCTGCAAATGGTGAAAGTTGGCAACGAGGAGTACAGAAGTTACTGAAAAACTCAAACTAAAAATAAAAGTACTATGTTTTCCAACAACCCTACTTCTGAGAATAAAAAAAAAAAAAAAAAACCCTGAATATGTGTGCTTTATACACAGCTGCATCCCATATTCATTTTATGTTATTCATGATGCCCAAGATGTGGAAGCATTGTAAGTGTCCATGAATGAAGAAACTGTGAGATGTGTACACAACAGAATACTATACTGCCTTTAAAAAGAAAAAAAATTGACAATCAGGTACAATATGAATGAACCTGGGGGATAATTTTAAGTGGAGTAAAGCCAAGTGCCCAACTCAGATGTAGAATCTAAAATCTAGGGACTAGAATGGTGACTCCCAGGGTTGGGAAGGTGGCTGAGGAAAGAGAAATTAGTGGTCAGAGTGTGTGAAGTTTCTTAGATGGAGGAGTAAGTGTTCGGATTCACTCAGACAGTGTGGCATCAGCATGTAACTATTCATTCTCAAACCTGTTACATAGTGGATTTATACGCTGTCTCTATAATAACTAGATGATGTAACAGATATTACCTGAATCACTCCATAACGCATACATCAATACCCTTATTTTACCTCGTAAATGTATACAATGATTTGCCAATTAAAAATAAAAGCTTTTAAGACGATTAAAAATAGTACTAGTACTAATGATGATAATAATAGTAATAAATCAGAAAATGACTCTTCATCAAGTCTCTGGATCTTACCTTGAACAATTATTTCTTTAGTATTCCATCCTTCATTGGATATCTTGGTTCTATTCTTAATATATTATCTTTTCTCTTGCCTTATTCACTCCTTTATCGTTTTTCCTCAGAATTCTGAAGTTTTGTTGAATTTGTCTTCAGATTCTCTGATTGGATTTTTGACATCTTCCAGTTTTGCTCTTTACTGCTTCCATTTCATTAAAAAAAAAACTTTCAGTAATCCTATTCTTATTTCTAAAGCAATATTTTCTGATGTCAGTGTTACATTTAAAAATGCAATGCTACTTTAATGACACTTCTGTAGGATAAATTAACATACTACATGTTTGCTATTTACAAGTACACAATCCAGCGGTTCTGGTGTGTCTGGAGCTGTGTGGCCTGCATTGCAGTTTCAGAACATTCTGATCATCTCCACTGGAAACCCACGCTGTTAGCCAGCACTCCCTCATGCCTGGTCCCTTAACCCTGCATCTATGACATTTCATGTATAGTCTTTTTCTGTCTGGCTTCTTTCATTTGATGCTTTTGCAGTTAATATATGTCAGCAGGTACCAACACTTTATTTTTTACTAAATAATATACCTGGAGCATGATATTTTATGTGTTCCTAAGTTAATGGATAATTAGATTAGTTCCCATTTTTGGTTATGAGTAATGCTAGTATGAACATTTGTGATAAATCTGTTTTTATTTCCCTTGAGTAAATACCTAGGAATAGAACTGCTGGGTCACAGGGTAACTATGTTTAACTTTTTTTTGAGCTATTGCCAAACTGTTTTCCAAAGTGGCTGTACCATTTTATATTCCCACAAGCAGTGTGTGAGGGCTCTAACTTCTCTATATCCTCACCAGTACTTTTTATTTCTGCCTTTTCCATTACAATCATCGTTCAGGGTATGAAGTAGTATCACATTATTGTTTTGATTTTCACTTGAATGACAAATAATGTTGAACATCTTTTCATACGCTTATTGGCTATGTGTGTATCTTCCTTTAACCAATGTCTACTCAGATTTTTTATTTGAATTTTCTTTTTGTTGTTGGGTTGTCAAAGTCCTGGATACAAATCCTTATTGGTTACATGACTTTCAAATATTTTCTCTCACTCACTCTGTGAGTTTCCTTGAAGCAGAAAAGTTTTTAATTTTTATGAAGTCTGATTTATCTATTTGGTATTACTTGTGTGTTTTGTGTCCTACGTAAGACACTGCTATCTGATCCACAGTCACACGTTTTTGTGCCCATGTGTTCTTGTAAGAGTTTTACAGTTTTTGCTCTTACAATTAGGTCTGTGATCCATTTGTATTAAAATTTGAGTGTGGTGTCATCTTCTTTTCTATCTTGATAATCTAGAGTCTTTCCAGGTCCTGGTAGAGATTTTTCTAAAGATTTTTGGGTTGTCTTTTATTATTCACTGTTTTACGGGTAGAAACATTTAAGTTTATTACTCCAGTTAATCTCCTTCAATGGGTTTAGACTGTGCCTTTTCAAGGAGAAGATGGTTCCTCCGTGCCCCTGCCGGGATGGGGTTCAGTTAACTTCAGAACTCTCTGAGGGTCCTGCTCAAATATTCAGAGTGGTCACTGGCGAAGAGAACCTTGCAGATCCCGGTTAGGGTAATCACGGGGCCCTAGGGTCAGTGGGGTGGGAGAGGCCGGGCCATGGCGGCGACCGTCTCCCCTCCTTCCTGGCCCTGCGTGACCGTGGTTCGTCTCGCGGCTTCCACTCTGGCCCTGCTCTCTCTTGATTGCCCTCAGCTTCGCTCTGCCCACCCAGTTTAGTTCAGGTTTGTTTTCCTCACCCTGAACTCTTCTTTTCCCTTAGTTAAATGTATCATTTAGCTCGTCCACAGAAACAGAAATCACTCCTGCGGCCCCGCGCGGTGTGGATCTGTGTCTGCACTGCGTGGTGCTGAAGTCGGGCTGCGCGCTTCTACCGCCTCCTGATGCCGGTGCTCTACAGCCCTGCTCTGGAGCGCACGGCTTCCCTGTGTCTCCAGCCAAGTGTCCGCCCGGCTCCTGCTCCATCCGGCTGTACTCGGCACCCACCTGCGCCTCGCCGGCTCCTCCTGTGGGTGTCTGCTGGAGTTCCCCAGGCCTGTCCTGTCTCGGGGTCCCTGTCCCAGCCTCGGGATGGATTCTGGGTGTTGCTCTGCCGGTGGCCCTAGCACTCCTGCACTACCTGCCTCTCTGTGTTCTTATGGTGAACCTGGGGGAGCCCCAGTGACCCTGTCAGAGCGAGGCAGAGGCGCCTAAGACCGCAAGTCTCCTCAAGACGGCAAAGCCCCTGACCCATCGCCATGGCACCCACTGCCCCTCGCACTCTGGCAGCATGGTTTCCTCTGCTTGTGTTTATTTTGATGATGGATGTGAAATGATCCAAATGGTTATCAGTATTTACACACAGTGCCCACCTGTAGATTATTTAGAGTAGAGAAATACCAGGTCTTCCACAAGTTTTAATAACAACAAGGTTAATGGATCATGGAATGAAGCTTTACTTTTGTCTTCACTATGCTAACTGAAATCAACATTTTTCTTATTAACAGTAGTGTTTTATGTGTTCTCAATTCTGACTCGAAAAAAATTAAGGGTCCTGACATAGATATATCTGAAGTAACAATAGCTGAAATATTAGCAGTGGGTTAAAGGAGAAAACACGTGTGGAGAGGTAAGGTGAGACTGGGAGGTCAGCGTGTGCCACGCGTCGGTTTGCACACTGGCTTGTGGGGACTTTGCATTTGGCCTTGGCTTTTCCCAATCCTTTCGAGAGGGCCACCTCCAAGTACAGAGCCCGTGCCCATGAGACTTGACTGACTGGTTGTACTGGCAGGGTGAAGGCAGCTTCTCTAGGCCCAGAACCCTGACAGAAGGTTTCCATGGGTGGGCCTGAAGTCACCCTGTGTGGTGCGGTCTCACTGTCCCACAGCCAACCCAGCCCTGCTGCCCAGCTGCCCCACGTGGGCCCGAGACCCAGGGCTCAACCCAGGAGGGTGCGGTTCGCAGCTTCCCAGCACCGTAGCCTTTGTCATTGTCATCATCCTTGTCGTAATCTCCTCCTCGTCGTCTCCTCGTCATCATCTTCGTCCTCTTAAGGGTGCTGCAATGATCCTAAAGTGAAGCTTGCCAGCCTCAATAAAATGCTCAGGGCTGCACATTTTTCCATGAGATGTGTGAAAAAGCTAAAAAGCTACATGTTCATGTGTCAGTGAGATTTCTGCTACAATGGCGGTGTGTGACGACCCATCACCAGACTCATAGGCTTACTGCAGTAAACACTTACATTTCCTGCTCAAGGTTTTGGGCAGCCCTTCCTTTTCTTTCCTAGTGTAAACCAGGGCTCGGTTAGCTAGGAGGGCATAGAGGCGGTAGAAGCCCAGGTACTTTTGCAGAGCCTTCCAGAACCAGTCTGTCTTCAATTGGCCACAGCCAGCTCACAGCCAAGCCCCACAGGAAGCAGGTGGGGACCCGACTGTCTCCAAGGCACAGGGGCTGCCAAGCCACTCGGCAAAGGCCACATGACTGATGGTGCCACAGGGAGGGAATGAGGAGTGTGAAATGGTCCAGCATCCTCATTGTATTCCGCTTGCTATCTCCTCACTTCTTATTGCCCATTTAGTTGCAGTCACGTGCCACACAGTGAACCTCCTGGCTGTGTTCTGGGAAATGCCGCTAGGCTGCTGCGTTGTGAATGTCAGAGTGCCTGCGTCTGCACAGCCCAGGGGCACACGAGCTCCTGCTTGTCACCTCCTGATGCAAGGATACAGCGAGCGTGAGACAGACGAGGCTGCTGGTGGGGCAGTCACAGCCTTTTCCATGGGCTGGCCTGGTTCGTGGCATGTGCTTTAAGCAAGGGTACAGAGGAGAGCATGGCACGTAGACTTATCACAAGTGCCATGTGCTGTCTGCACTGTGCTGCTCTGCTTTCCACAGTTGGGAGCTGTGGCTCTGTCTACACTGCATCACCAGGGGCACAATGAGGTGTGGTGGTAGGCGGTTACCATGCCCCGGATGTGGGTGAGGTGAGAATTTCTTCACTCCATTATGTGTGAGTTTCCTCATTAGCTGAGATATTGCTATGCAGCCTGTGGAGAAGCCTGGGAATTGCTCAAAGGTGGGTTTGCCGGGGAAGCAGAGGTCATCTGGGCCATCTCTGCACTCACAGATGAGTTCTGGGAGAAGACGGGGCTTGGTGCTTGCCTACACTGGCTGACCACTGTGACTAAGTCCACCTCCAAACCTGGATATGTTTCCCTAACAAGCTGAACACAGCAGCAGGGCTCCAACTCTGTCTCCCCAGCTGAGAGCCTGGCTGTCTCTGCACAGGAGGAGCTAGGGCAGGACACTGAGAACCTTAGCTCCTATGTTCTGACCTCAAAAATAGAGCTTTTGCAGATGGAAGGCTGTGTATTCATGTGGGTGGGTGTGGCTAGGGGCTGTGAATTTATCATGAAAATAGCTACAGACTCTGAGCTGTTATTTAAAAACAGGTAAGATTTTCTTCTGGAAATGTTCTGTTTTCTATTGTCTGCATTTTTAGCCTAACAAAGCATCGAATGTGAGGAAGGGAGGGGTGGGAGCTGGAAGGAGCGGGAAGGTGGCCAGCAATGGGAGAGATAAGCTGGGCCTCCGCGCTGGCTCTGGGCTTGGCTCACACTTTCGAGAGCAGATTCGAGCTGTCGAGCCAACCCCAAGCGGCTGTGAATGGCCAGCTGCTCCCAGTGATGGGAGCAGCTGCTCTTCTGGGCTGGCGCGGGGAGCGCTGGGACTGGGGTCCTATGTGGGGTCCTCATGGCCCTGCCTGTGTCTTGTACTGGTCCAGTTCTGCAGGTCGGTGTGACCCAACAGCATGTATTTCAGAGGCACTTAATCACTGATATATTGCTATTCGTGTTCTGCCACAGTTTGCAGGACTTTTTCACATTTCATGGTTTGCCTTCTGGTTTGTTTACTTCTGCAAAGCAGCTTTCCTGGCAGGAAACCCAACTCCTGCAGAGGCGAGGACACGGGAGGAATGCAGGGCTAGGCTTGAGGGCAGTTTTCTGAGATCTTCTGACCTCACATCATAACCAAAGCCAGATAATTACCAACCATTTAACATAAAAAACAGAGCAGTAATTTAGATCTATGACTTTAAAACAGAAACACAGGAAAAGATGCAAAAATATTCTTTAAAATAGGTACATCCTACCTTCATATTGTTTTCTTTCCCTTATATTAGTCTCGAGCAGATGGTCCCCCAGTTTCCAACTATGATCTCATTTTTCACATAAAAACATTTCACAGAGCCCCATATAATAGCAGTTGTACTTTTAGGAGACTGAGAAACTGCGTAAGGACAAAACCATCAGCATGAAGTCAGTACTACTTTTTATTACAGTCACAACCATGTTGACCAGAAAGACGTCTGTCTCCCTGTGAGGACGGGGCTTGCTCATCAGCATGAGGCTCAGCCGAGCCTGCTCCATGAGGCCCAGGTCCCCAGCGATCATGGCAGAGCTCCGTGGAGCCCCAGCCCTGGCTGTCCTGGCCCTCCCACCGCAGGGAGCTGCCCTGGTTAACACGTCTGCTCTCCTGGCTCCATGGGCCATGTTTACTGTCATCAGTGGGTACGAACAGACACCACAGAGCTCGCCTTGCTGAGAGTGAAGAGTTTGGATTTAGGCCCCTTTCTGGTTATTTGCTGTGCACTTCTTTGCGGAATCAGCACCTCTGAGACCATTTTACCTTCTGCAAACCTAAGGATGAGGCTGGGGAGACTCTGCGTGCTAAGGTAGGGACAGTTTGAGGGTGGGCTCAGAATGTAACGTAGTTCACTCCTCTGAAGCCAGGGTGGCTGGCGGTGCTCGGTGTTGGTGTGGGAGCCTTGGCCTGTGGCCCGCGTGGGGACTACTCTCCAGCCTCCAGGGCATGGGGTCCCAGAGTGGACAAGGCTTCCGATTTCCTCCGTCGTTCTGCGAATCCTCTAATGCCTCTTGGCATCACTCGTGAGCAGAGAAATGGTCAGAGTCTCAGGTGCTCGTTTTTTACAGTGAGGACTTTCACCTCAGTTCCCACATAAAATTGAATAGAAGAACTCCAATATATAAATTAGATACCAAAAAAACACCAGTTTTCACACGTAGTGTAAATAGTTCATTGGGTGCAAATCGGGCCCCAGAAGTGCAGCTTGAAATCACTGGTTTAGTTCCTGTTTACAATTCAGTTCTACACGAAGACATCCATTTATTAAAATGAGAAACGTTTTGTCCAAATATTGACCGTTGTCCTTTATGTAAGACACCTTGGCCAACTGGTCGTGTCCACATAGGCAGTCAAATCTTAAATAAGAACCATGGTGTGAAAGAAATCACAGCAAATTCTACCTTCTAGGGAACAGTTCCATCAAGCAATGGTGACCTCCTCAAATACCCTTCGCATGAGTGAAGTTTTCTCTGAAGGACTGGGTGGGAACCAGGAATCTCAGCACAGCCTGCCTAGACCAGGCTGGAGGAAGCCTCACTCTGTCTGTCCCAGAATGGATGCCTTTGTGTGGATTTCCACCTCCTGTGCTATGATTCTCCTCCAAACAATCGGAACAGGGCCGTAGACTTAAGAACTGTTCCATACCCGGCATCTGGTGCTCTCTGCAGAATCCCAGTCAGCACCACCCACATCGCAGTGCCTGCTTCTGCGCGAGATAGAGCTGTTTCTCTTTCCCCACAAGGGTCACTTAGACATTTCTTCCACACAGACTTAAAGTGTAGCTTCTCAGCATGGGCCATCAGCCCATGTTTTGCTGATGCGAGACTCTTACCATGTGCTGTGGATGCAAGGGCCATGGGTCTCCTTGCTCCTCAGGACCAAGCCTGCATCTAGAAGACTGTCTCTTTGCTTGGTACTGGACACTACCTCATGTATGGGACATGTCTGGTCTCCACCAGCTGGCCAGATGGGTGGAGTGAATGTGTCCACTCATGAGACAAGGAGAGACTGAGTTGTGGACTGGCCTCCAAAGCAGGCATTGTGAAGTTAACGGTTTAGGCCACCAGGGAATGACTCTGTCTGTGCTTCCCGCCCCCCACAGCTGGCCTCATTTCTAGCCGTAGAAAGCTCTGCAGGAGCCAGACCTGGGGCTGGGGAAGATGGCAGTTACTGAGAACCCCGATGACTGCCTGGGCTTCCACCCTGAGCTGGGCCCCAAGCAGACTCTGCCCTTGCTCCAGTGAACTGGGGTTAGCTGATGCGGGGACCTCATGGGCTAATAACGCTCGAGGCTCCAGAGCCAGGCATGGTGTGAACGTTCAGTCAGTATCGACTCCTGCATTGGTCCAGGCAAAGTGGAAAGCATATTAAGGTCAGAGTTGGCAAGCCAGGCTTTTAATTCAGGCTCTGGCCCCATTCCTCTCATTTCCCTAAACTTGTTCGGCCTTGTGTGAAATGTGGATAATAATAGAGCAGTGCAGCCAGTGCTACTTAGACCATCTCAGACTGTGGCGTCAGATTCCTCGGGCTCTCGCATTGGAAATGCCTTTACAGCCCTCATCAGATACCAAGGCGGGGCTCCCGTTAGACAGCAAATGGCCCTGCATAAAGAAGTACGGATTCTGAGCATCCACGAGCCGGGAAGAAGTTCGGCAAAAGAGCAAGAATTTGGGGCTGTACAGGGACAAAGGGCTTCATAAATACCCATATCGAGTTATTGTCACTTGGCACCAGAGCAGACTACTCCTTGTCTTTCTCTCCAATTTAAATAGTTGTTACCCAAGCAGTCATTTGCGGGTGACACTCTGGAGAGTGAGGAAGCCAGGACGCTGTGTCACAGGATTAAATGAGGCAGCGTGGGATGAGGAAGTGAACCCCAGAGGTGCAGGCACCTGGAAAGGACAGGCACGAGTCTGGGGACGCCCAGGCACAAGACGGCACCAGAGCACTGTGTCCTCGGCCTCCTGATGGCCTCTGGTTAGCTGAATGACCCAAGCGCTGGCGCTGAAGGCAGAGCGGGCAGGATTCGCGTGCCAGCGGAGTTCAGTAGCTGGAGACCCCCAGCACCCAGTTATGCTTGATAAGTGACAGCTAGCGTCGCTCATCCTGCCCATCATTTATTACTGAGGGATATTTGTGTAACCTGATGTAGCGGACAGAGAGCAGCTGGTGGGTGACAGTGAGTGTCTTGCCTACTGTGCCCGAGTCTCTGCCTGCTGTGTGGAAGGTGCCCCCTGAGGGGCCAGAGGCTCAGGAGTCTGGCCATGCCCCGGACGGGTGGCATGGATGACAGCAGGGAGTCTCGCAGAGGGCCAGAGAAGTGCAAGCTTCCAAATCCCTTCACGGGTCAAATCGCTCAAGGTAAGAGCCACAAGCAGCGTTCTAAAAGCACACAGCTATTCGACTCGTGATCTGGTTTCCAGTAAGCAATGACCAAGATAGCTGGGCCGAGAATAGGTGATGGCTTTGTTTTCCCAGGATGCCGTCACTGAGAATATTTTTAGATGGAAGATTGAGAGCCAGAAGCACAACTCATAATTATGTTGCTGTTTCTCCAAGCAGTTGTTTTGTGGAATTAATTCAACTGTAAAAACTTTATAGAGTGACTGCATTTTATGAAAAGCCAGATGATAAAGATGAAGATGAAATACTCCATGACACGAAGTGCTCCTGCCGACCAGGAGCATGTCACATCCTCCCACCTGTGTGGCCCAGCCCCTCTCTTGGTCCCCAGCTCTCAGGCGGGTGGTCTGTCCTCGTGGGGCACTCGCCGATGTCCCCTTCCCCTGACCCCACACTGACTACCTGTCATTTGCAACCTCCAGGGCATTCACCTTCCTCTCCCTTCGATTGTAGCTCCTTTAGGTACATCTTCCAATTTTCAAAGCTTGACTTGTAATATTTACTTTTTTGTTTTTGTTTTCTTTTCTTTTCTTTTTTTTTTTTTTTTGAGACAGGGTATCGCTCTGTAGTTCAGGCTAGCTTTGAACTCACTATGTAACCCAGGCTGGCCTTGAACTCACAGTGATCCTCCTGTGTCAGACTCCCAAGTGCTGGGATTACAGGCCTGTGCTGCCAGGCCTAGCTTGTAATGCATATGTATAGTGTACTACAAAACCAGTTCATCAGGTCAAGTTGATCAGAGATCTGGTAGAGAGAAGAAAGAAAGATACTCATCATCTCATCATCTTAATATAAATTATGTACTCAGCACTTTAGGGTGTTTCTCCTTGAACTCTGTCTTATGCTTACTTTTTCTTTACTTTTGATTACTCCATATTTGCAGTACACATGCAATGATCACATTTCTCATGGGGAGTTGGTTGCATCTTAATTCTTGTTACATGCCCTGCCCCAATCTCTTGTCCCCTTCCTTTGTTTAATGTTTACTTTTTCACTGATTTAATCCTAGAGGATATGCAATTTCTACCCTGATTTTTGTCAGTTGATGTTATATCACAATCATTGCTCAAATTGCTATATTGCCTTCAAAAATATCAAAGGCTGCAAAACATTAACTATTTCTCTATGATTGGAAGTTTAGGTTGTGTATTATACTCCACTGTTATAAATAACACTGCTGGAGATGCATAAATTCTCTGGTGCGAGTCTCTGTGCATATGTGCGTGTATATTTTGATATTTTTTCTTTTGGAGAGTACCCCCCCAAAAAATTATTGAACCAAAGAGTATCATTTTCTAGTTTTGAATGGCACATATTGTCAGATTGCTTCCCAAGAGAGTTGGACCCATTTCTATCACCAGATGTATAAGAGAATGCCAGTTTCTACAAGCCTTCCCCAGAATTATTTCCTAAATTATTTAATTTCCATATGAGCACCTCCATTTCCAGACATTTGAATTGTTAAATCTCCAGTTACTATTGAAGTTGACCTTCTTGCCATAGTGTAGCTCAGGCTCTAGAACCAGGGGACAGTGTGCTCGCATTCTGCTCTGCCGTGGTTCTTGAACCTCCCTGTGCCTGAGTTTCCTCCTCTAAAAGATGGAGATCATAGCAGTTCCAGCCATCCTTTACCACGTTACAAAGAGGAAGGGTGGCGCCTGCTCAGCACTGAGCAGTTCCTCTTAGTACCGCTCAGGCTATTGTGTGACTGCTGTGTCCCTTATCCTTAGAAAGATGAGGGCGCTCACTCAGGAAGCAGTTGCAAACGCAACAGTGTTAACTCCTCTGCCCCCAGTGACCCTGTCCGATGTGGATATCAGGCCAGCATGACCCTTGCTTCGCACCTCTGCTGTAGCTTGGCCACCCTGGTCCACGGCCAGCCAGCCTCTCCCGCCTACCAGATGACTCATGGAGGACGGAAGGGCCCATGGCCTCTCGCACCTGACTGTCTCCTCCCCAACCTTTTTCTGGGTATTCTGTACAAAAAGATTTTATTGTTTACATAAACCTAAATTAATCTTTCGTTGCCAAATAATGCTACCATTAATAATATATTACATTTATATTGTTAGAAATTCAGGATCTCACAGCTGGTGTTACTTTTTTCTATCCTTTTTTATTTTTTTTCTATTTTTTTATTTTTTTTTTTGCGGCACCGGGGATTGAACTCACAGCCTCGCGCCTGCTAGGGCAGGCGCTTAAGCCACTGAGCCAAACTCCCGGCCCTGGTTTTTTGAGGCAGGGTCGCACTATGTAGCTCAGGCCGGCCTTGCGCCGCGTTGTGGCCCAAGCCGGCCTCGAACTCACAACGCTCCGCCTACCTCAGCCTCCCGAGTGCTGGGATTAAAGGCGTGCGCCACCACGCCCGGCTCTATCCTTTTTTATAAAACAAAGTAAACACGTTAGGCAATCTCTATATCCAAATTTTAGTTCACTAATGTATGAATCCTAAACATTTTAACTAAAATAAGCACATAATGTTCCTGGATGTTTATTAATTGTTATCTCTAGTAAAATTAATATCTTATGATTTACACAGATTTAGTTTTAAAGGAAAACAATAAGCCTCATCAAAATGTATTAATAAACCATATTTTAAAATACTTCATTTTTTGTTTTTCCAAAGCACAATATACACATTACAATCTCCTCTTGCGTACATTACTGGAACATATGGACAAATGCCCCTCAGACTGCGAGAACGCGTGGAGATGCGCTTGCGTGGCAGCCGGCCGTCCTCATACTCTACCTGAGTGCCTTGACGCCTCTCACCTGGTGACCGTCTCCTCAGCATATGTCGGAGGCCAGACTCGAGGCCGCCCGAGGGCCTTCCCGAGCAGTCGCAGTCCGGGTCCCAAGTCCCTGGGGCGGCGACGGGTGGTGGATCACAGCCCGAGAACAGCCGCCTGCGAGCGAACCGCAGTGCACGGCACGGAGGAGGGAGGAGACCTTCCGCCAAAGTCCCCACACCCAGGAGCAGGGCTCGCCGCGGGACCACTCAAGCCCTGGCCATCTGCAGATCCCTTGTCGCAGGGACAGTGGCCCTCACTTGGCAAGCTGCCAGGTCGCCTTGCCGCTCCGCGGCGACACTCAGGGTCCGGCTCCATGCCAGGGTCTGACAAGGGCTCGAGACGCAGAGCCTCGCCCAGGCTCGCCCTGCGGTGTCCTGCAGCCTCACTGAGGGGTCAGTTCAGGGCGGGAGCTGAAACCCACCCGGGCACCCTGGGTAGAGAGTCAGGAGAAGAGCGCGGCTCCACGTCTGCGGGGAGGGAGGTACTCGGGCGAGGTACCCTGCCGCGGGGACAGGGGACATGGGCTCGTCTGCGCACTATGCTGGCCTCCTCCAAGACCCCGAGGCCATCTGTTCTCCAGCCTGGCTCGCGGAAGATGACAAGCCTGTGAAAAATCAACGTGACAGCCCCTTCACAACTGAAGCAAACGTCTTGTTGCTCTTCTGTGCTTGACTCTTGTGGGAAACCGCGGCTCGGCCGAGCCCGGCGAGTCCAGGCCACACCAGGGCGAGTGGTGGCATTAGGTGTTCCGGTTGGAAACTCCGGCGCTGGACCGGGCGGGGCCACGCTGGCTTTCCAGGGCCACCAGGAGCAAGCGCTGCAGTTGCCACCCGCCTCCTGCAGGGCTGGCAGAGGCTCCGCGGGTCCGCCCCTACCGTGGTGGCAGTGCGCCCCCAAACCAGAGGCCAAGGCTCCGCCAGAGCGGAGCACAGCTGTCCACCAGCGTCCCTCGGCCCAGGGGCTCCCGGTCGCCCATGTGCAGGGTAGAAGGTGCCCAGGGAACCACGCGGCGCCCGCGGAGGGCAGCATCGTGTGCATTCCCGTACATCTCTGGTGATTCCTCTCCTTCTCTCTGTCCTCCGTGCTGTCTTTCATTGTGCTGGCTTCCACAGTGCGTGTGTGAGCATGTACCAACATTGGGCGCTGCGCGCGTCCCGGGGTGCAAGGCGCTTCCGGTGCGCGCTCGGGACCTGGGACTGACGGAGCACTGAGCATTGAACAGTGAGTCTCAGTTACGATAATGCATACACGGATTAGTTATTCTACTAAGTGAAAAAAATTTTTTGGTGTACTTTCTCCATAACCCTAGCCCTTACTATTATTATTGTTGTTGTTGTTGCATTATTGGGGATTGAACCAGGGCCTTGTGCATGCAAGGCAAGCACTGAGCCACAACCCCAGTCCACTGAAAAATCTCTTAAGGTTTCCACACTTGTAAAAAAGAAAATCTTTGTGATGTTATTCTTTTTGCATTCAGTTTTAGAGAGCAAGTTAAAAATAGATTCCCCAGACATAACATTACAGAATATTAGAGATGTTTAAGAAATACTTTGCTTATGGCTAAAAGCAGAAGTTTTTAAAAAGCCAAATTTAATTTAGTTTGGGTATGTCCAATATAAGGTAATCCACAACTTTTTTTTTTTCTAAAATGCATCTTTAAAACTATTTGGAAGCCAGGTGTGGTGGTGCCTGCTTGTAATCCCAGTGCTTTGAGTGGCTGAGGCAGGAGAATCTCAAGTTTGAGTCCAGCCTAAGAAACTTAGCAACTTAAAAGACCCCATCTCAAAATGAAAATAAATAAATAAAAAGGGTTAGGGATATAGCTCTGTGCAAAGGACCTTTGTTCGATCCCTATTGCTGCAAAAAAAAAAAGTGTTTGAGATAGCCTTGCACTAAAATTTTAATTGGTAAATGTCAATTTATAATATGTATTAATTTCCTTATAAAACATTCATTAAATGTACTGATTTAGAGATGTTACTTCCCCTTTCATATTTATTATGTATTTCCCATTATTACTATGTCATAACAGTTGTACTGTTTTAAAGTGATATTTTAAATTTGATTTACTTATTTTTAAATACAGATATCATATTTTGCAAACTGAATTCATGTCACTGTGTGATTTCTCCAGTCAGTATCTCAATAAACAAAACAGTAATTAAGAGTTTCTCCCAGCACTCAGGAGCCTGAGGCAAGAGAATTGTTGCAAGTTTGAAGTCAGCCTGGGCTACAAACTGAGCTTGAACTGCACAGTGAGACCCTGTCTCAAAGACAAAAAAAAAAAAAAAAAAAGTTTCCCATAGTCAAGATACTGTGAGGACTATGATATAAAGTGAATCTGTCTTTGCTGAGTGGGAATTTGGGTCCAGAAATCTCCCAGACCTTGCTGCGTGAATGTGTACATGTGTCATTCAACAGAAATCAATCAACTATCCTGGGTCAGGGCTGATATTTCACACTGTCCTACCCCAGATCTCTGTTCACCACACACCACTGCCAGATGAATGGTTCAGACTTTCTATACTATCATTCTGTGTTTATATGTACTATACTATCTTTACAATCAGAAAAAAAATGTCTTCACTTGTGAACCTGGTAATTGTAGATAGGTTTTTAGAATGTATTATAATACTGGTTTAAATGTCAGACCTGGCATCTTCCTAAAAGGATCTGTTCTCCATTTAGCTGGGGGTCTTGAGGACTGTTTGGTGACTTTATCTCTGATTACCCCCTGAGACCTCTCCAGTTCCCAATCCCTCCACATCCTCATGGGTAGGCAGTGAGCTGGAAATTCTGGGGACAGAAAGTTTACAAAGTGAACATACTAACTGGAATCTCTTGTGCTGCCTAGAAGAAATGTCCACCACGTTAGAATCCTGTTTGCGATGTAAATGATTTGAGCAGTGCACCTGTGACTGTTCAGTGACTCCAAGTGGCTAACTGAAAATCCTAGCAGCCGCAGTGGGCTCTTTGGCAGCTGGCTCTTGGCAGTGTCTCAGATGCGCAGGTCCCACTACCGCCCAAAACCAGGCCGCTGGCTGGGGTGCCCAGGGCCATCTCTCGCACTGGACACAGGGGCGTCCGGAGCCCTCTTGGCCTGTGTGGCTTCGGAGCCAGGTGCCGCCAGCCTGGTCCCCTCCTCGGGTGCCGTCCCCTCTGCAGAGCTCTGTCACCACAGGCTGCAGGAACCCTGTTGCCCTGTTTCAGACAGAGACTTCAGCCCAGCTCTCTCCTGTCTGCATTGCCTTCACAGGCCTCAGTGAGCTCTGCAGGAAGCAGGTGCCACCGTGGGGCGGGGGTGGCTGAGGGCATGCTGGAGGTGTCATCGTGGAAGGTGATGGGGCAGAGAGTGGGGCTGAGAGGAGAGGGGCCAGCGGCCAGGCCCCAGGCCCACACTGTTAGTCCATGGCTGGGGCATGAGGACAGGCCAGGTCCTGCGGTGGCAGAGGCTGGAGGCTATGTGTGCTGCTGCCCCTCAGAGTCTTCCTTCCTGCGCACCTCAGGTCTCTGCCTTCTACCCCTGGCTTCCTGCCCAGAGCCACATCTTTCAGCCTCCCCGCCCTTGCCCCCACTCTCGAGTTTGTGTTTTGTCTGAAACCTGGGCTCCCCAGTCCCTCCACCTTGCCCAACTCTGCAGTCCTTGCTGTCACTGGGGGTCCTCACAGGCTGCCTCGCCACTTCCTGAGCGTTGGCCTCTCCCGCTGCCTCCTCCCACCCCTGCGCACAGTGCTGGCTGTGTCAAGGGAAAATCTCCAGAGCACAGAGTCAGGCTGTGGTCCCAATAGCAGCGAGGCTCAACCTGCTTGCTACACAGGGATCCCAGAATTAGTGACTTCCTTCTCGGGTGGCACCTGAAGAAAAATCCTACACTTTCTATTTGTAACACATTGAAGGACACAGTGGAAAGGCCTGGGCTTGGAGTCGGATCTGAGTTCCAGTTCTTAGTTCCTGCACGGCCTGACCTAACTGCTCTGGCTCTGTTCTCCTCATCTGCCAGATGGGTCGAATGCTAAGCCCTCAGGACAGACTGCTCCAAGGACCATGTGACAGACACAGCTGGCTTAGTGGGAAGTCTCAGGTCACTAAAAGTATAGAAGGTTCTTTTTCTCCAGTAACTACTGCCAGTTACCCTTGATGGGCAGCCCTGTTTTCTACTGTTTTGGGACAGCTTTAGTTATTACCGCCCCCGCCCCCCCCATGCGGACACACTAGGTCAGGCAGGCGGCTGTGTGGAGAAGCTGTGGTCTGCTTCCCGAACTCAGGAACGGGTAGGACCCTGCGTGTTGAGCCAGCAGCTGCAGTGCAAACGGGTGCTTCTGTGGACGACAATCGGGCAGATGCTTCCCCACCCAGGGGGCTGCTGGCCACTGCAGCCCAAGTCTGGACGCTAAGGACAGGGGACATTTGCTTTCTGCACTTTCTGGGGTCAGACAAAATGAGCACTGGTGGTCTTCTTGGCCTGGCCTTCTAGCCAGCCTCCTCCCCTACCTTCCTTCCTCCATTTCGGTAGTACCCCTGGTAGCTAAGCAGACATCTCACTGAAATTCAGGAGTTCCCTCTGTCTAATAAAGGCTTCTCTTCACTTGGCTCCAGGAATTTGGTAGCCATTTCTCAACAGTTATTTCACCACAAATCATGAACAACTAGGGAGCCTAAAAGAGTCCAGAAAAGACAGCAAGAAGTAAGTACTTTACTTCATTCCCTTGCGTGCATATAAAATACAATCCACAGCTGACCTGGTCACACGAACTTGGTGAAATAGAGCAGTGTCTCATTTCTGGATTGTCAGTTTGACCACATTGCCATTTCAGGATGCACAATGCACTGTGTTGTTTTATACATTTTCACAAACATTAATGCATTTAACCCCCACCAGAATCCTGCGAGGTAGTCACTACTAAATCCCAAATTACAGATGAGAGAATTGAGGTATAGACCAATTAAGTAGCCTGTGTTCTCTCTTGCATAGCTGAATTCTCTTTGCTGCATATTCTCTGCTATCAAAGATTCTCAGATCCAGCTTCAAAAAAACGTTCTTAGTTTTATTTTCCTGTGGATGACTATTTGGGACTTGAACTCACAACAGACTGAGTAACCTGTCATTTCTGTGACCTGGAAAAGACTGTAAATCGTGGTTCCTGATATACCAGCATTACTTACTTGCTGGAATGTTTCATAATTCATTCATACATCTTTTTCTATCTCATGGCAATTGTTCCTTAGCAACTATTTCAATTATCATTGGTTGGTTGAATTATCACACATTTCTTTATTTTTGATAGTTTATATTTTTGTTAATATAAAACTCTCTTGAGGTTTCCAATATTTCTGCATTTTAAAAATAGCATCTTCACGCCGGGCATGGTGGCGCACGCCTTTAATCCCAGCACTTGACTTGGGAGGCTGAGGTAGGAGGAGCGTTGTGAGTTTGAGACTGGTCTGGGCTACAACTCGAGGGCAAGGCCAGCCTGAGCTACATAGTGCGACCCTGCCTCAAAAAACTAGGGCTGGGAGTTTGGTTCAGTGGTTTAAGCGCCTGTCTGGCAGGTGTGAGGCTGTGAGCTTAATCCCTGGTGCCGCAAAAAAAAAAAAAAAAAAAAAAAAATAGCATCTTCACCCACTGTTATATCCCTCTGCAGCTCTGTGGTAGTGTTTGCCCAATCTGATAAACTTGAATCAGAAAATATATGTAAGATAATTCAATTTAGTGAGACCACAGATTTATACCCAAATTTAAGATTTATGAATGCAACATTTTTCATTTCGATATGTCTCTTCTGGAGTGCACTATTATGAAGAGAGTAATTTTTTTTTTTTTGTCTTTTTGAGACAGTGTTTCACTATGCAGTTCAGGCTGGTCTTGAACTCACTTTATAGCATCAAACTCACAGTGATCCTCCTGCCTCAGTCTCCTAAGTGCTGGGATTACAGGTGTGTGCCACCACATCTGGCTTCATAATGTTACCAAATATGGTGCTTTGTGGGCTATTTGCCTCTTTTGAGCTTATGTCCTTAAAATGTCTCCTCTCCTAATGTCAAGCACCTCCACTTCAGCTGAGCAGCCACATTCACACCCATGTAGCTGTCACACCCGTGTAGCTGTCACACACTCAGTCCTTGTCTTCATGCTTTCCATGTGGGCTCTGCTCAGTGGGACATGACCAAGATCGCCCTTTGATTAAGTTCGGCAATAACTCCTTGCTTGTAAGATTCTGCCCTTGGTCTCTAAATAGCACCCCAACAAAACACAGACATGCCATTTGCAACAGTGGGCCTGGAGTGGTTAGATTGTCCTGAAACTGTCTCATGCTAGGATACATTTGATCATTAAACTCTGAGGATGTGGGGCGTCCCACAAGTGCGCCATGGGTGAACCGTGGACATGGAAGAGGCTCAGTGCAAACTCACATGAGCAGAAGAATTGGGCAGCTAAGGTTGCTCCATCTCCGCTGTCTTCTCACCTAGTGTTTCAAGGACTTGCATCAAAGTAGCTTGCTATCCTCCCTACTTTAACTAACAGGGACACGAAAATTTCACCTTTGGTGCCAACTGCCCAGGTTTTGTCTTTGCTTTCATTCTGAAACGGGTGTGGAACCACTCAGCTTGGCCTGTAGTTGTGGGAGGTGGAGCACCTATCATTCATAAAAACAGGGAGAAAAACTGGGCAAGTGATGTGGTCTAAATAATGTTGAGAGTTCAGGCGAAACTGGAAGAGACTTAAAATGACATGGGATTTTAAACTCACAAAGGATCGATTCACATCTACACTCTTTCATACATTTCTTAGACTGAATCAAAAAAGTTTAGTAATTACTAAATGCTGTACTTAATGTGATACTATGGTAACTATAAATCATGGAAAGATGAATAATTGTAGCTTTGGATAGTTCTCTTTTTGGAATATTTAGGTTTTTTATTAAATCTATCCTGTCATGTTAAGTGACATTCATTGAGAAAAAGGAACCAACCTCATCCCTTCCTCCTGCTTCTGTCACTTTCTCTCATCAGAAAGAGTTGGCCCTGGGGGCCATCTCATGGGGTAGAGACATAACTGTAGGTGCACCGGAGGGAGGCTAGAGGTACAGCTGCAGTCAGATAAATGACGCTACGATGCGGAAAGTGATAGAATATAACCCTAGATGTAATTTACCTTTAAATGTCCTAAGCAGTATTTCCCAATTACAGTATCTTTAGGAAAAAATACAAACAGGCCTTTGTCAGCAAACTTCCAGAACCACAAAAGGTATCACTGAACTCACAATACCTGGAGGGAGGCCTTGGGTTCTGGTGGTAGACGACGGGACCTGGGTTCTGGTGGTGGAGGACGGGATTTGGGATCAACTAACTGGAAGACAGGGCCTTGTGTTCCGGTGTCCTGAGGACAGGCCTTGGGTTCTGGTTCCTGATTGATCCGGCCTCCTGCACGGCCCCTCACAAGTAGCCCCTCCCCACCTGGCGCTCACTAAAGGAACTGTCTCTGTCTGAGTTGTGGAAGTTTTGGAATGATGGCATTTCCAAGGCGAAGAAAACCTCTGTCCTCGCAGTAGGATCGGGAAGCTGCAGCCAGGAGGCCAGTGGTCTCTGCACCCCGGCCGGGCCCCGGGCCCCGCAGAGCCCCGTCCACCCCGCCGCTTGTCCCCGGCGTCCCTGCGGTGCCCTCTGGTCGGTAAACGGCACGGCGTTCTACCCGGCCACTTCTTAGCAGGATGGGGCCCGTAGCCCACCTGCCTCAGGCTCCCCTTGGGCCGCGCGATGCGGGGCCGGGCCATCCTGCCTCTCGCCTCTTGTCTCCCAGAGGCTGCCCCGGTCCGGGTGCGGCCCAGAGCGGGAGCCCGGTGAGGCAGGGCCTGGAGCGCACTTGGTTGGGGCAGGGAACCAAGGAGAGGAGACACAGGGCGCAGAGGACGCTGTAGGCTCCGCCCCGCCCGGGCCCCGCCCCCGACCTGCCTAAGTCCCGCCCCCTCCCCCCGCCCCGCCCCGCCCCACTCGACCGAGGTTGTGGCAGACGCTCGCCCTCCGCCGGCAGGCCCCGCCCTCCACAGACAGGCCCCGCCCCACGCCGACAGGCCCCGCCTCACGCACGCAGGCCGGCTCCAACGCCACGTCCCCCAGGCCCCGCCTTCCAGGCCCCGCCCCGAGGCGCGGGCGGAGTGGGTGGGCGGACGTCGCGGCTGCGACCTCGCAGGGAGCTGTCGCCAGGCCCTCGCCGCCGTCCGGACCCGTGCGGT
Organism: Dasyprocta punctata; assembly: GCA_004363535.1. Classification (NCBI taxonomy): domain Eukaryota; kingdom Metazoa; phylum Chordata; class Mammalia; order Rodentia; family Dasyproctidae; genus Dasyprocta; species Dasyprocta punctata. Next base: position 21,315 of record RJWM01006743.1, read on the forward strand.
CTTGTCGCGGAGCCGGCGCTTCCCGCTGCCTCGCCGCCATTGACCATGGCCGCCGCCCGCCCCGCGGCCACCCCGGGCCCCGCGGTCCCCGCCCGCCGCTGAACCGCGCCGAGGAGGTCGGAGCCAGCGCAGACGAGCGCAGCCTGCGCCGCGATGTGGGGCCACCCGTCGGCCGGGGAGCCGCGCGGGCCCGCGCCGGGTAAGCTCGACGGGACGCGCCCCGGACGCCGGCTCGGTCCCCGCCGCGATCTCCTCAGGATCCCGCTCGGCCTCCTTGGCCCGGAGGAGCGCGGTTCGCGCCGCGTCGCCGGTGCCGAGTCCGGGCCTGCGCTGGGCCGCGGGAACAGCGGCCTGGCAGCGCCCTAACGGATCCGAGCGCCCGCGCCGCCCCCGCCCGCTGGGCAGTCCTGCGGGGACCGGACGGGCACCAGGCTCCGGGCTCAGCCCCGGGCGGTCCTGCAGACGGTCGGGCACCGGGCTCCGGGCTCAGCCTCGGGCCGTCCTGCGGGGACCGGACGGGCACCGGGCTCAGGGCTCAGCCCCAGACTGCCCTGCAGACTGGTGGCACCGGGCTCCGGGCTCAGCTCCCGGCAGACCGGCGGGGACCGAACAGGCACTGGGCACCGGGCTCAGCCCCGGACTGTCTTGCGCGAACCGGGCACCGGACTCTGCCCCGGGTCTTTCTGCAGGGACCTGATGGGCACTGGGGACCGGGCTACGGGGAGGCCTCGGCCGCGTCCCTGCTGCCTAGACACGCTGGGGAAATCTCAGATGCTGCAGCTCTCTGGCCAGTGAGGGGCGTGGGTTGCGGCGATTAAGGGGACAGGGATACATTTTAAAAATTGGACTAGGTTTGAGATCGTTCTCTTGAGTTTAAATGTTGCTCGCTTCTGCAGATGGTAGCATTGAAGATGGGCATGAGGTTCGTGAGGAGCAGTAGATTTGGTTTGTATTATTCTGAGGGGAGGAGACAGCAGTTTTAGGTTCTGCTGCCTGCTGGACGCCATCGGCTCTGCAATCTGTGACCTCAGCCAGCGAGACGCTGGTCCCCAGGGGCTGCAGAATGAGCCCGGTCCTTCATCGCACCCGGAGCCATCTGCGAGGTCTGCAGCCCCGGAGACCCAGTCTGTCGTGATGAGGCGAGTGGAACGTGCACCACACGCGCCTATTGTTTCTCCGAGTTGAGAAGTGAACTAAGGGAAACACTGGGCTGCTGTGCTGCAGTTTCTGCACGTTTGTTCTGGCATAGAGAGGAATGGAAGAGGACACGCTATAAATTACCCAGATATAAGGGATTTGGACAGCGTATCTTTGCAAAAGCGTGTTTTGTCTTAGTTTTGGCAGTGGCAAATAATTGGCAAATCAGGACATGCCTTTACAATAAAAATTTTTTAGCTATATGCTGAGAAAGGATTATTTTTATAATAGTGATATATTTGTTTATTGTTTCCATATGTCATCTTGAGTAAACAATTACTTGAAATTATTTAAAATTAGTTTAAAAGTTATACCTTAGTGAACAACTTGCTTGGTGTCTAAGAAACCAGAAGATAGTGAAAGTCAAGATAGTGACTTCTCAATTTAGTTCTTTTTTATGAGAATCTGAAGAAAACTTATAGTTTTGATATGCTGTTAATATGTCTTTTGAGTGTTTTGAGCAGTTTTAGGCCTTACCTGAAAACAAAGAAAACAAGTCCTCTGAATTTATCAGCAATTCTTTTGATCCTGAGCACTGTGTGAAGACAGTGATAGACAAATATTAAAATGATATTAAAATAAGTGTGTGTCAATATGTGGGTTAATTTTAGGGATCTTCGGAGGAATTTGTTTGTTATACATATGGATAGACTAAAGGGGAAACCAGAGGTAGGTAATAGAACTAGCTTTCTGAAACATTAGAGGAAACTTTATTTGTTTATTTTTTAAGGAAGTAACATTAAAAGGTCATAGTAAGTGGTTTGGAAAATACTGAACTTTTTTTCTTTGCTTTAGGCTTTAGTTATATCTTGGCTTTCTCAACAGTTTTTCAGCTTTATGTGTAACCACATTGTAAAACAACAGTATTTTCTTATTTTTCCATGCAAAGATTACATACTTCTCTCACCATTTTTTGGGTGAAAATGGCTAGAAGACTGATTTTAAACAGAACAAGGGCTTTCTCTTGTGCATTTGAGTGGATGCATTTGAGATAACCGTGTGTTCAAAATGTATTCTAGTTTCAGAGTGGTGTGGAGTAGTGTTATTTCCCTGTGACTTTGGAAATCTTCCATGATACATTAATGTTTTGAGTGTTTACTGATAGCTGGTTACACTATATATTCCTCTTCACGTTTTGGGGTAGGAGATACTTTCAAAGTGTGTTGAAAGTAGACTGTTACAAGAAACATGTACAACATGAGCTAAAGAAGTGTCATATTTGTTCATTGCTCTAACCCTTGAATCTGCTTCTTTTTGGTCAGTGCACTGCTGCGGGTGTTGAATGATGTCATAATGATCAGGGCACTAACTGGTGTAGTACACCAGTAGGAAGGTTTTCTGCTGTGGTTCTGACTAAGATGGGCCCAGAAGTACCATGGTAACAGTGTAGCATCACTCTAGCAAGAACCAAGTGGACATAGTAGGCCTGGGGCTGCCAGCGTGAATCTCAATTTCAGTAATGACTTTTGTGAAATGAACTTGGTGAGCCGTTGGAATTCGATCACCTCTTGGCTTGAATGAAGCTAGTAAATTAATCTGAGGCCAGATGATACCTGGTGAGCTGATACTGTTGCGATGTTATGAATATTCGTGTATGATGTGAAAAGAAAGGCATTAGGGAATCATGATTTTTCTGATGACTGGAAGAATTGTATGTGCTCTAGAAAATAGTGAAGTCTCAAGGTTTCCTAGATAGTATTCCACTAAGTTTCAGGACTCAATTAGTTCCCATAAATTGTGCACTAAAAACAGGAGAATATGGTCATTCGGATAACTTTTAAACTCGAACCTAGTATTATTATTATGTAAGGATTTTCATATTTGAAGCTCTAATATTTTTAGATTATTGAAGCAGTGCTCTATTTTTTTTTTTTTTTTTTTTTTTGCGGCACCAGGGATTGAACTCACAGCCTCGCACCTGCCAGACAGGCACTTAAGCTGCTGAGCCAAACTCCCAGCCCTGGTTTTTTTTAAGCAGGGTTGCACTATGTAGCTCAGGCCGGCCTTGCGCTCGCATTGTAGCCCAGGCCGGCCTCGAACTCAGAACGCTCTGCCTACCTCAGCCTCCCGAGTGCTGGGATTAAAGGCGTGCGCCACCACGCCCGGCTGAAGCAGTGCTCTAAAGAGGACAGATATTGTCAGGCCACTTTAAGAATGGGAATGATTAGGATACGAGAACATAAAGAATGGGAATGAAATTGGTCAGCAAGTTAGGTCCAGGAAGAGCAGGCAGCGGGCTGGGGGCAGAGGACAGAGGACAGGCAGAGCACTTTGGGCCTTGCAGGCGGTCCCAGGTGGGGCCGCTGACCAGAGGTGAAGGGAGGCGTAGGGAGGCGCAAGGAGGCATAGAGATGCGTGCTTTGGCTCCGAGATGGAAGGGGCTGTGAGCAGGTGCATGGAGGAGGAGGGCTTGGCACTGATGCAGGCAGGCGTTGTGGGGAGAGGGTGTGCTCTGTGTGTGAGAGGGCAGGGGCAACTGACTGGTCCTGTGACGGGACACACAGCAGACTTCTCTGTCACTGCTGTTCGCCCAGCGCTCTTTCTGTGGAAGTTGGGGGGGACCACCCTAGGGAAGCTGGGAATGTCTCTTGAGGTTACCAGCAGGGGAGGAGGGCAGTTTGGGGTAGCCTGGGGTGCCTGTGGGGTCACTGCTGCCTGGAGGTGGCCTCTGAGCTTTGGCTCAGTAATTACCATGGGGGAGCAGCCATTCCCTGCGCTGTGGTAAGGGGAATCAAGAGTTCTGCTTAGGCCATCTGGAGTGTCACCTCCTTTCAGGAGGCCCAGGTGGGATGTAGAGTGGGCAGCTGGGGGGATGTCACTGGGGCAGGGGAGGCGGAACTGAAGAGGTGCCGGTGCGGGAAGTGCTGAAGGTCACAGAGCTGGACAGCGGCTGGCTGGTGGAGGGGCGCTGGAGAGGATGCTGGAGGAGGACGAGCCATGTGGAGGCAGAGGCGCAGCAGTGAGTGACCCCCCGAGGCAGGCTGGTCACTAGAGCCTCATCCTCCTGGGCGGTGAGAGGGTCAGGAGGAGACGGAGCTGTGCGGCTGGCCCCACGAGGGCAGAGCTAGAGCATTCCTGACTGCGGGACCCACGCAGGGCTGCCTGCCCTTTCCCACTCCCGCAGCGCAGGTGGCCCAAGGAGGCGTCCTGGACGGCAGGACGCAGGTTCCTGGACACCCCACATGGTGTGTGCCCACACACGGCTGCTGAGTGTCAGCCCTGCTCCCTCCCTGGACAGGAGGCCAGGCTGTGCTACCTGTCCTCCTGCACGCTCTTGTTAACCACCTTTTGGACCCAGAGTCTGTCAGCTTTCTCTTTGCTTCCTCTCAACCTGTGATAAATTAAGATTTTGCTAGTGCTAAATTAATTCAAGTGGTCCCTAGGACTTAGAGTCAACTCAGAAACTCTGTTCTCTTCTTCACACAGGTGTCTACTGAGTAACATTTATTGCCTTATTTGATGCTGCTCTGAAAAAGTGCTGTTCAGGACTACTGGAAGTTCAAGCCAGGCTGAGTGATTTAGCGAGGCCTGGTCTCAGGACGCTTTTATAAAGTCTGGGGATGTAGCTCAGCGGTGGAGTGCTCGTCTCGAGGGTGAGGCCCTGGGCCCAATTCCCAGCACTGAGGACAGAAAAACCTTTTCAGTATTAATGTTCAGAGCTCTAAAATGAACTGCAGTGTTTAGTTCTTGTTAGGAGGAGAACAGGGAACTGCGTTTCCCGGTAGCTTGAAGTTTCCACAGTTGGTTATGCAGAGTTGTAGAGGCGGAGCTTGCACACCTAGTGACCTTAAGAAATTGTGTACATGTGGTTTTGTTAGACATTTCTGAAGCTTTTTTGAAGCTTTCTTATTAATACTGAGCATTCCTTCTCATTTTTTCAATAATGTATTGAAAAGTTTGAGTAGAAATTGTTTTAATTTGGGGTGTAAACAAATCCAGATACAGATTTTTGTCGACATTATTTTGAACTATTTAAGACTAAGATGTGTTTCAGCTTTGCATTTAAATGATTGGGCTTGTGTCCTTAAATATCAGAAAAATAAAAGGTTTATCCAGAAATTGTTAATCCTGCTCTGCTTCCTTTGGAAGTTAGTGACTACATTGATTAAAGTAGCATTTGTAGCATGGGTTAGTGCTAACAATTTTGTTACTTAGGAAAATTCATCTTGTTTCTTCTGGTAGTCCTTCTTAGTTTTGGAATACTATCAGGAAGAATATTTTATCTGTTAGGTGATATTATGAAAGAGTTATATTCCATGCAGGAGGTAAAACCCCCTGAAATATTCCCTTACCTTTGTAGTTGTATATTCGCTTACCTTTGTAGTGGTTGTATTAACAACCTGTCATTAGTTTTTACTTCATTTTAAGAGTTTCTTCAAGAGAAAGGCTTATAAAATTAAATATATGTTTCTCATTCAAATAGCTGCCAAATGCTCCTTTCACTATACTTCACGTAACGGTTAAAGAGTTGGTATCTCTGCCCTGCCCACACACCGAAGGCTGTAGGTGTGTCATTTTCCACAGAAGGAGACACTCTGCCCTGTGTTGGTTACTGTCCTGCCTCCCTGAGTTCTTTTATGTAAGAAGCACTTGGTGGATATTTACTTGTTTGAATTCATACTTTTCCTGGGGAAGGCAAAGTAATTTATTCATCTGCTCATTCTTCTCAATTGAAGTAATTTTAACCAGAGCCTAAACCTATCGAGCTAGTTTAAAGCCCTGATTGTAGAAGAATTGGAAATAAGAAAATTCCAAATCATATTGAAAGAACCTATTTTTATTGTTTTAGTGGGCATATTTTAAAAATTATTTGTAGTGGTTAATAAAAAAAACTTTCAGATTTCTTACTTACATTTTATTTATTTAAATTTTGTTTTTTTAAGTTGGGAAATAATTGTATAAATTTATGGGGCACAGTGTGGTGTTTTGATCACTATTCATTGTACAGATCAACTCTAACATATTCGTTACCTCTCCAACTTTTTTTTTGTGATGAGAATGTTGCAAATCTATTTTAGTAATTTCTAAATATTAACCATGGCCACTGTGAAATGCAGTAGATCACTAAAACTTACTCCTCCCATTTAACAAACTTTGTACTATTGATCAACTTCTTTTTCCCTATCTCTTATATTTAGAGAGTTACCTCTGTTGGTTACAGATAACTTAAAAACCTGAGTTAAGTCAGCATGATGGCGCACACCTGTAATGCCAGCACTTGGGAGGTTTGTGGTGAGTTTGAGGCCAGCCTGAACTACATAGTGAGACCTTGTCTCAAAAAAAAAAAAGCGTTAAATCCTTAAATGTGGGAAAACGCATTTGCTTAGATTGAGCTAGAGTTTATAGTTGTTTTCTGACTAGCTAGTGTTTGCAAGCAGGTCTACTCTCTAGTTTAAGGCTGCTAACCTCATGTTAATGGAGGCGGGGAGGAAGCCATCTTAAGGACTACTTGACTTTCATTGTCAATCTTGGAACTTGATCCTGTTTTATCCTTGGTTCTTACTGTCCTGTGACCTAGAATTTCACCTCTGGGTCTTGTGTCTGAGTGTATCTCTGGCTTTCTGTGGACTGGAGGAACAGAGCTCTTAGTTTCCTTCCCTCTTCACGGCTGTGGTTTGACTGTTTTCCTGGATTCGTTCTGCTGCTTAGTAAAAGGGACAGGTGTGTAGTGTTGGGAGGTACAGAGCCCAGGGGATTCTTTGCTGTGAACATGGATAACCATCACTAAAACTTTGACCTGAGTGTTCCTATTGTGTGCAAGCAGAATTCGTCATAGCTTTCCAAATTTTAGATATACTTTAAAGAAGTATTTTAACACTTGTGATGAATATCTGACTGATCATCATATTATTCTTGGTATTATTTAATTGACATTGTTTTTTTAGTCATGCATATACAAGATATATCTTCAATTTTTTTTTACTTTTCAAAGTATATGAATCACCTGTTGAGAGTTTCATTGTAAAAGTATCATGTTTACTGTCAATGGAATGCATTGTTATTTTTTAAAATGAAAATTCTACATGGAAGATTATCAGGTCGGAGCCTCATTTTTTTTTTTTTTTTACATTTACATAAGGAATGGTGCATGAAGGGATCAGCTTGGCTACTTTTTTGTTTACTTATATTTTCAGTGTTACTGTCAGGGTTTTCAGTTTTGGCTGGTTTCTTTGCAGACCTGTTTCTCAGCTCACTAACCCGTTTCAGTTTGGATAAAAGCGCATGGTATAATACGTGAGTCTGCTTCACCAGGCATGGGCACAGCGGTGGCGGCTGCAGGTGTCTAGTTACTGGAGGATGCAGCGTGAGCTGCTCTCTCTCAGTTTCTGCGCTGCTCGCGTGGGTAACACGATGCTCTGATCCTCAGCTGCGCATCATGTGGCCTGTGTGTGTTCAGGCCAAGGAGGCCCTGGCGGTCATTTGTGTGGTAAACGCTGGTAAAAGTGCACTACTTTTCCTGAAAATCACGAGCAGCACTCTTCTTCTTTCTCCTGGTGGCCTGTGGGGGATTCCCCGTGTGCACCCCACCGCGGGGGTCCGAGGAGCTGAGGTATCCTGGCTGGGCCCTGACGGCGGGGGGGCCTGTGCTGTGAGGGGGATGCCACCAGCTGGGTTGGCCAGCAGCTGGGACAGGGTGTGGCCGACAGGGAGGAAAGCAGGACTGGACCCGCAGAGAGGAGCCCATGGTACCACACAGGCGCAGAAGTCGGTTACGTGGTGCTGGTCAGATGCATCTCCTAAGTATTGAACACGTGTGTGTGCACGATTAGGAAAACATTAGCTCCGTACTTACAGGCCAAAAGTTGAGTGTGAGCCTTTCCTACTTCTTACGAGTCATCTCTAATTTTTTTTTTTTTTTGTTTTACACCTTTTAGTTGTTCTGGAAGATTTCCACACATGTACAATAATAATAATCATGCAGAAGATTTATTGAGGTCTTAGTTACTCTCCTGGGATTTTAAACATGTCTTCCTGTGGCCTTTTGTCACAGCAGCCTTGGGAGGTGCTGCGCGGGGGCCTTTCTCTCCTTTACTCAGAGCCTGATGTGCAGAGAGACCGAGTGACCTACCTGCCGTCTCCCTGGTACTAGGAGATATGCGCACTTGAAGGTGGGTGCCTGCACTCACCGTCCGAACCCTTTTCCACTGGTCTAGGAGAAGAGTAGAACCTCAGAGTCGCTGCCCTGGAGGTGAACGGTGCTGAACCGGAGTGGGGTGCGGAGATACCAGAGGCAGATACCACTGTAGGACTCACGCTGCCCTGCCAGCGAGCTGTTCGCCAGTGCAGTGTGCTGCCGTCTCTGGCTCTCCTCCCTGTTCTGGCTACTGATAACGGTATTTTTCTGTGTGGTTTAATGTTTGTGTGTGTGAGAGACTTTTTAAGTCTTTTTGACTTACTGGAGACTGTGTTCCAAAATTTATTAGGAATTTTGGCCATCAGCTCTTTAAGCCATTTAAAATTACATTCTAAAAATCTGGCTTAATAAATATTTACTAGTCTTTAAATAGATACTTAAATGCACACTGGCTCTAGGGATAGTTTAAAATATCCTGGGTTTTAAAGTAAACAGACAACAACCCCCAAACAAAACCCCTGTTTAAATCCTTCTTCCAAGGGGAAGGATATTTTCGTAGCTCTATTTGTAAGACTTCCAAAATTCTAATTTTACTCTGTGAATATTTATTGGGTCCTTGGTGTGATAATGGCTGCGTTTATCTAGCCTGGCTGAGTGTGCAGCTCAGCGCTGGGTGCTGTGCACTTGGAGAGTTCTCTCCCTGTTCTCAGGCAGCAAGGAGGAGAAGGCTTGACATGCAGGCTAGCGTGAGTGATTTAGTAAATGCACTGCTGGGGTTTTGCATGATGTATTGGGAATGCACGAAGTGGAAGTTAATGCCCTAAGGAAGAACCGGAAAAGATAGCTAGTAAAGGCTGCTGGGGTGTGGGGGTTGGAGGTGGGCATGGGCGCAATTAGGGGAGGGGAGCGGCCAGAGTCCAGGAAGGGGGCTGTTGTGCCGGGTGATTGGTCAGTGCGCCTGGGCGCTCCTGTTCACAGGGGCTGGGGAAGTACAGTGCCCGGAAACGCAGTCCAGCTGGTGCAGCACTTTGCCAGACCGAGTCTGAATTTGACTTTATATGGTACAAGGAGCCCACAGATGGTGTGAGCACAGGCTGGTTGAACAGACCTCATTCTGAGCAGACCCTCCAGCAGGAGGAGGAGGCCAGGATGGTGTCACCCCACTCTGGGATCTGGGCCCTGTCTCTGCAGCCTGAGATAGGGCCAAGAGCACTGATGGTGGGTCTTTTAGGGCTCTCCATGATAACAAGGAGCCTGCTCACTACCGCTGGTCTGGACATTGAGGTGGGCAGGAGAGTTGTAGTCCAGTTCCTCTCTTCCAAGTAGGGTGAAGGAATGGATGGGTCAAGGAAAGAGCGGTGTCATATTTCCTGGATTGATTTTATTTGCAACTAGGTCACATAGCGATTTCACTTGACATGGAGAATTGGGGCAGTCAGAGGCTACCATCTGAACTTAGCGCTGAAGTACTTTGTATTTGTTAACATTTTAGACATGCTTAATGTAAAATATTTGCAGGCTGTGTGCCATAGGGTAAATGGGTTTTGATATTTTCTAGTTTTCTTTGTTCTTTTTTATTTAGAAAGATTGGTGTCAAGTTGATTTTAAGACCCACTAATGGATGGTAACTTACACTTTGAAAAACTCTTTGCAGTGGCTTTTGTGATTGATATAGCCAGCCTCTTATGTAAAATTGTAAATTACTTTAAAATTTTTTTAAAAAATCTATTTATTTATTTTTTAAAAAATCTATTTATTTATTTTTGATACTGGAAATTGAACTCAGGATCTTGCACTTGCCAGGCAGATGCTGTTCTGCTGAGCTGTTATTTTCATGTTTTGTTTGTTTGTTTTTGGCTTAGAGCTGTCATTAAATATTCAATGGGAAAACTAGATACTGTTCCTCTAAGAGCAGTTACAGATACGTTCATAGATGGGGAAGATTTGATGCTCTTTACATCTTTGCTTCCAATAAAAAACTTCAGAAAGAAATCAAAATAGGTCATTCCTACATTTGACACTGATCTTCCTGTATTTCCAGTGTCAGAAGTATGTTTTTAATAAATATTAGCTGAGCATTTATTGAGGAGTTGAAATTGGTGTCACAAGTGCGGCATACTGTCTTTGTAGGAGTGCACCGTGCTTCGGGATCTGTGCTGGTGTCTTTGTTCCAGAGAGAATAGTCCTACACTCGTCACTTGTTGTAATACGATAGGGCCTGCTGGGTATGTGTTACCAGGCATCACTGAGCCTGTTTTAGATGTTTTTGTTGTTGATCTTAACATGTGTGGGACATAGCTAGAGGCTGAGTGTTCCCACTTAAGCAGTCTCATCTCGAAGCTGGAAAGTTTTCCTCATTAAAACACGTGGTATGCATTTTCACATCCTGCTTCATATGTGATTGCTTGCCTAGAGACATGTTATTCTTCTTGCACTCTGAATTTATTCAGTATAAACTTAAAAGATCAGAATTTTATTCATGATGTTGTTAATCATTTTAAGTGTTCTAGGCACCTAAGATACACTGTACTGAGTCTTTTTGAAAGGAGTAGTTATATTTAAGGGTTAAAACATGAGTTTAGGAAAGAGGAAATTGAGATATGCAGGTAATTTTATCATTTAATTTTGTTTGTCATTTGAGAAAGCCTGGGTAAATTGTTTTGCTATCTTTAAAAATTTAGCAAAAGCAGGATCATAATGCTTTCCCCAGTAAATTAAAATTCTTCAGTGGTTTAAAAGGACCAGATATCGAGGGTGGGCCGCCTCCTGCTTTCCCTGCTGGTTGGTCTGCCCTGGCTCCAGAGCCTGGTGACAGGACACGGTCCTGGTGTCCACCAGTGCAGGGCTCTGCTTCCTCAGCAGGACCTCCTCCATCAGTGACAGCAAAGCAAGCCTGTTAGAGCGCTTGGTGCCCACAGAACGGACAGCCCCGTCAATAGCTCTCCACCACTGTCCTGCAGCCTTTGTAAGCTGTAGCTTTGGTTCTACTTAATTAGGTTAATTGTGATAGTGTTCAAATGGACTTGAGTCTATGTCTACCAAACAGCTTATTCTAGGCTTTCGATTTTGCATTCATAGTTTTTCCCCCAGTTTTGCGTATAGGTAATATTATGTTATGTACATTAATGTGCAGGGGTTTTTTTTTGTTTGTTTGTTTGTTTTTTCTTTTTTCTTTTTCTTTTTTAAGACGGGGTCTCCGTATGCAGTTTAGGCTGGCCTTGAACTCACTTTGTAGCCCAGGCTGTCATAGACCTCGCAGCAATCCTCCTGCCTCAGCCTCCTGAGTGCTGGGATTACAGGCATGTGCTACCACGCCCAGCTAATGTGCAGTTTTGTATTTTTAAACATTTAAAAAAGTTATGGTAACTTGATTTATATATTAGACTATATCATTTTATTCTAATTTAGCCAATTAAGATTGTGTTCCTTCCTATTCCAGGAGAAACTATCTTGTCTCAGACCTTAAATTGAATTTAAATGATAAGTAAATCATTAGATTTATTAGTGATTGTTAAGCATTTCCCAAAATAACACTTAAAAGTGAACTGTAATGATTAAATGGAAAATAAAAGTATGAAGGTCAAAGAAATAACCAGTAATCCTACCACCTGGAGCAGTGTGGTGGACCTATGGCGCACACCACTGTTTTTCTTTTAAGGCAAACTAATGGATGAGTTACTTCTTTCTAAACTAAAGCCTCAGTATTCAGGTGTAATTTCAGTGTTGGTGCTTTGCGATAAATAAGTGGGTCTTGGGTTGCAGTGTGGGCACTTGTCTCTAGAAGGTTTGCTGTCACTGATCTAGATAGAGCAAACTCCTTCTAATGTTCTGTTGTTTCTTTCCGTTGCTTTGTGCCTCTGTGTGATTCTTCACCATGTGCCTCCGGCAGCACCAGAGTCAGGCTGGGCTGGAGCGCTCTGCCCTTGGCGAGCGTTTGGACAGTCTGGAGAGCAAGCCACAGGCAGGCAGATCCTGCGTTTGATGTGCTGGCTCCAAGGTACAGAGTTGCTGGGCAGCAGGAAACAGGAGGTTATTTGTGAGCCTCCTATGTATCAGGTTTTGAATCGTGTTTATTTAGGTTGGCTGTGTAAGCATTTTATACTTTTAGATCTTCCTTAACACTATTTTAATGACCAGAGTTCTGTTCCTTTCCCCATTTGGGGATTCTTTTTTTATCATTCTTTATTAGAAATAATACTTAGGAGTTAGTCTTTTGCCAAGAACTCTGCTTGGATTATTTCTTTAAGAGTATAATTTAAAGAAAAACATTTTTTTTTTTTTGGTACCAGGGATTGAACTCACAACCTTGTGCTTGCCAGGCAGGCGCTTATGCTGCTGAGCTAAATCCCTGGCCTAAGAGTATAATTAATGGGATAAGTATAACCCACTTAGATGCTCATGATATGTGTCGCTTGTTTGTGCTTGCAAAGCTTTCTTTTTTCTAATGGTTAGTATTAACTTGAGCAGCATGCAGGGCTATAATGAATATATTACTTTGGTCTTTGTTTTAATATCTGTGCTAGGTTGATAGCTGACAAATAACATGTCTTTGAAATTTGGTATTTACTAGTGAGTTTGGATATTTTTAAATAATTTTCTGTGCACGTGTGCTTTTCTCTTAGGGATTTGTCCTTTGTCCATGGTCTTTGGTTTTGTTTTGAAGTTTACTTCAGGACTTTGTAATTATACATTAATGCTTTATTTGCCATATTGCAAATATTTAGTGTTTGAGTCAACAGTGTTTAATGCATAGAAATAATTTAAGGACTTGGGATATTGCCTGCTTGCTTATTTTTGTGTCCTGTAAACAGGAAGTACAGGCTTGTCAGTGGCAGGCTCTGAAGGTAGCTCAGAGACCCTCCCCTCAGGCTGCCGAGGGGGCAGGCTCTGGGGTGTACCAACAGTCTCCAGTGTACTCCGACTATCGCAGGATCTTTGATTTATGATGGTGCAAAGGTGATGTGTGTGCAGTAGAAGCCTTACGTTGGAGTCTGATCTTCCCTGAGCTCCTGACCCACTGTTCAGCTTCCAGTACCTTGCAGAGGTGTGGCTGGGCGGGTCAGGGCATCAGTGTGTTTGTATCTTGTGATGTTTTCAGTTGACCCCCTTGTGAGTCAGGAGCAGCAGCATTCTCCTGTGATTCAAAGGGGGAAAGTTGATTTTCCGGTGGGTGGAGTGGGAGCATGTCTTTGAATGTTCCATTGTTTCGTTTCCCTGTCACCCAAGAAAGTCTTGGTCCAGGTATAGTTGAGGTTATACAGATGCTCTTTGTAAATCTGTTGAACAGGCATCTGTTGAGTAGATGATAGTGGGTACTATGCGAGAACTTGAGATTCTAGCCACTGTTCTCCTCTTCCTGTATCTACAGGCCATGGTTAGAGTTGGTCCAGTATTGTTGGTAGGGGTTTCCTGAGAAACAGCCAAGGGAGGATAATTACGTAGAAGGAAATGGCTTATGAGAGTTTGAAGGTGCCAAAGTCCTGAAGTCTGTAGGGTGAGGTGGTAAGGAAGGGACCTGGATTTGTTGATGTTACAGTTCTGCTGTGAAGGCTGAGTGTCCAGGGAGAGCCTGTTTCTGTTTAAGATGTAGAAAAAACCCAGTGTCTGAGGCCTCAGGCCAGCATGCAGGAAAAGGTCTGAGGACACGGTTGGCCTCTGGTTCTGCTCCAGCGTGTAGCTGGAGGAATGACTGCACGCAGTGTGAGGGGCAGGCAGTGCAGTGATCCAGTCCAGCAGGCCAGTGTTAATCTCGGCTCAGAGCAGCCTTGCAGAAATGTTTGCTCAAGTTTCTGGGCATGCATGGCTCTGTCAAGCTGACCTGCAAGATTAACCACAAGTCATGTTGGACTTTGTCCAAGAGTTCCATACCACACAGAGAACCGAGATTATTTTATTATGGAAAAAGAAACCCAAAATAGCTGCTGTTTGTCTTCATGGTCCTCAGAAACCCTCTGTGATGGTTTCATGAGTTGTGGTATTGTGAACAGCATGGCTGGCAGTCTGATTCCGAATGAACCAGCCTTTCTTCCAGAGAAAAAAAGGAATCGACACACAAATGAGTGCACCCACAGCAGCATTCCTGGTCAGAATGCGTCTTCTTTAAATCCAGGACCTCGGAGTTCAGATCTGAAGTGTCATTGTCCCATAAAGCATTTGATGAGGACACAGGCACACTCCTGTCATTCACCCCAACTCACCTTACAGCTGCAGAGCCGGGGAGTTGACAAGATTGAATGCCCAGCAAAACTGAAATGATTCTTTCTCTAACCCTTTACAGGAAGAGCTATGTTGAGCCATTCTTTGTGGCAGTAATCATATAAGACTAATTACTTATTGTAATCCCAAATAATGAGTACGGTAATCTAAGTATTGAAGTCCTTTGTCTAGTGTTCCTCACAATCCAAGAAGTTATATTTGTAAATCCACTGAGACGTTATTGGAATCCCGGTAAGTTAATTCCAATCTACCACCTCTAATGCAACCCACGGCGAGTAAAGATTCCGAGACATATTCCAGGTTAAGGGCAGCCAAGGGGTCCTAAGTCCAATCCTCGTGAGGACATGCGGACAAAGGCCTTGATCCTAGGCCTCTCCCAGAATTTATTAACTAGTGAACCAAGGAGGTGGCTTGAGGATGAGTGACAGTGAGGATGGCAGGAATTACGTGAGTAACTTGAGCTGGCTAGCAAGGGTAGTGAGAAAGGTATCTCTGCAAAATGCAGATGAAGATATACAAGGGGCTCAATTTGTACAACCCAATCAAGATAGCAACTAAATTGTTTTAGGAGGCTACTGTTTTAGTTTTTGATATGTAAACTCACAGCCTCTTTCTCGAGGCTCATCCCCAGTCGACATTCCCAGAGCTCACTCACTGGCTCTGCCATCCCGCTGTGTTTTATACATCTTACAAAGGTCACTTTGGGAGGAAACAGGACACTGTCTGATGGCTTTAAAGACTACATACCAGTACCTGCTTCTGATATGTAAACTTTTATGCCCTGGGGACTCATAGCCTCTTTCTGGAGGCTCATACCCAGTTGACATTCCTGGAGCTCACTGGCTCTGCCATCCCGCTGTGCCTATATATTTTACAGAGATCACTATGGAGGCAACAGGACACTGTCGGATGGCTTTAGAGATTACATATCAGTACCTCAGCTAGCCTTATTTGCAATGCTTAGAGTCAATTAAAAAGAAAAAATAATACCATAGTCAGCTCTATATACATCAACATAAAAAAATAAGTCTCGATAGAATCAAAGTTGCAGCAGTTGTTCTGTGTTCAAGGGGACCCGCTCAAGTTGTCTCCCACAATTACTGAAGATTTTCCTAGGTTCTGATAACAGAACCCCATAGGTTAGTATGTGCAGTAGGACTTTTTTTCCTTCATCACTGGAGAGAGCAAGGTTGAGAGAGATGAGAGAGAGAGAGAGATACTGACTGAGAAAGAGACTGATTGTTGTTTTGATCTACAAATGGTTTCTTTGGCCAAGATTTGTTAATAAGTGAGGTGGAAGTATGTTGTGGGTTAAAATGTAGCATTATACTTTCTATTGCTCAAAATAGTTACATTGTATAAAAATAAGAGTTTTTTATATTAGTAGTTTTATGGAACTTTTCTAAAAATTGGTACTAGGAATTCATTGAATTTTTATATCTTGATCTATAGCTGGCTCCTGATCGCAGAATCAAATGTTAGCCTAAAAATCAGAGTACATAATTTTCAATATTTCTCCCATAAATGATAGAGTGAATAGTAGAAATCAGTGATGGCGTAAATGTTTACATCAAGCGTTTGCTCCTTTGATAAAATGTAGTAGTGGTAATGTTTAGGTGTGAACCCTCCTGAGCCCTCCATCACCCTTATATGTAACTGTATAACATTTCCACAGCCTCGGGGCCTTACTAAACATGCAGCTCTGTACAATGCTTCTGGCACACATTATGTTTTAGAGACCTTCCATGTTGAAAAAAACAAGTTGGTGAAATTATTTTTAGCACTTAAGCATTATTGATCGATTTACAGAGATGTGTTATTTTTAAGCATTTATGTATTTTGAGCAGTACTGTTGGGGTGTCCTTATGTTTGTGTTTTAGGTATACTTACTTGGTGTTTCTGTGGGATAAATTCTTGGTAGGTCTCGTCTATCTTGGGATATAAATGCCTGATCCCAGGCTGCCCTTTAGAAAGGTGTGCACTAGTTCGAGGCCGGTTTGGGCTACAACGTGAGCGCAAGGCCGGCCTGAGCTACACAATGCGACCCTGCTTCAAAAAACCAGGGCCGGGAGTTTGGCTCAGCAGCTTACGTGCCTGTCAGGCAGGCGCGAGGTTGTGAGTTCAATCCCTGGTGCCGAAAAAAAAAAAAAAAAAAAAAAAAAAGAAGTGCACGAACTTCACCTTGTTGACACAGTCTTTCAAATATTTGTCAACATGATAATTTTTAAAATTCCAGAACTTCAGTATTGTTTTCATTTCTCTCATTCTGTGTGAGGTTAGGTATTTTTTTTTCTTACCTTTACTTTCCATTTACACATACTCATCCTGTTTATGCTGTTTCCAGGGTATTCCTAAAAAGATGCTTCTTCAGCTACCTTCCCCTTGTGAGAGAAAGTAGTGGGCTTTTTGTCCTTTTTGGTAATGGTGTGGACAGGACTGAGTTCATGTGACACCCAAGCGACACATTACCTGGCTGGTGTGGCTCGCTGACCATTGGTCAGGGCTGGAGCAGACCTGGTGGTGGGGTGCCTTTGCTGGGCTGTGGCATGGGAGAGTCCAGGCAGGGCCTGGAGGTTCCGCTTGGGAGAGGCCCAGTGTGTGCGCAGCGCAGAGGGCTGTGCTTGTGCTGGGTCTCAGTGTTTTCCTTTTTAGAGAACACTGCAAGATTTCAAGGCTTCCTGTGTACTTCATCCAGCTATAAAACCCAAATTCCATTTATAAGTTGTTTAAGCAAAACTTTAAAATAGTATTTTTGAGGCTCTTTTTTTTTTTTTTTTGCGGCACCGGGGGTTGAACTCACAACCTCGCGCCTGCCAGACAGGCGCTTAAGTCACTGAGCCAAACTCCTGGCTCTGGTTTTTTTGAGGCAGGGTCGCACTGGGTAGCTCAGGCCGGCCTTGTGCTCGCGTTGTAGCCCAAGCCGGCCTCGAACTCACAACGCTCCTCCTACCTCAGCCTCCCGAGTGCTGGGATTAAAGGCGTGCGCCACCACGCCCGGCTTGAGGCATTTTTTTTAATTAAAAGTAAGTCATTAATCAGAGCTACTAGAGAAAAAAGTAGTTTCAAGTCTAGCTTTAGTGATTTGGGTATTTTGATTTTAATCTTATATAGAGAATGCACCTGAAAGTGGGGTAGAAATGAGTGTAACAAATTTATGTATGTTGTCATTTTGTGCTCCTTGAGTTTAAACTGCTAGAGGCATGGTTGTGCTCATGTCATAGGTGCTGCTTGGGAATTCTGCAGAGCTTTTCTGTTACAAGTGACATGGGTGTCTGGTGACACCATTTGCCTTCGTGTGGGGTTAGGAGGCACAGTGCAGCCCATGGTGGCTGTGTGGATGCAGGGCCAGGGTGCTGTGGGAATGACCTGACTGTCCCAGGTGGCTGTTCAGTGTGTGGTAATGTGCCCGTCGGTTTCCTGAGGGCTGGCATTTAAACGGGAGCATAAGGTTCTTGTTCAGAGCTTGTTGCCTTCCTTGGGCAAGTCTGAGACCCAGTGCGAGAATCCCTGACCTGGGCATCAGGAAAGCCAGGTGCTTCTACAGCGTTCTCTGTTAAATTCAGCAGATTAAAATTGCTGAGATTACTGTAAAATTTCTATAACCCTTATTTCTGTACCTTACTTGTAACAAGTATGTCATACTAGCACTGGTCCATGGCTTTTTTTGGAGCGAAATTACAGTAAATAATAAAATAATTAAGTTAAATAAAGTCATAGGTAAAACAAAGTCAAATACAAGGTAGAGATGGACAAATATGAAGTAAACTTTGGGAGGGCATTGAACCACAAATTGGCTAACAAAGATTCAGTGTAACTCAAAGACAGAATGAGCTAAGAGTAGGGAAATGTAATGTTATATTTTTAGAAAAGATAAAGAAATAAAAGAAGGTCTATTGTGGTAGTAGAAAAGAATTTAAAATTTTAAATGCCTAGGATATAGTAGAAAAATTTTTTATTATTTTTTACATAATGAGTACATTCACACTTTTTTTTTTATTGGCACTGGGGATTGAATTTGGGGCTTTGCACTAAGATAAGTCTCCAGTACTTAAAATTTATTTTGCTTTTTCAAAATTAAGAGACAAGGATTCACTAAAGGTACACAGGCTGGTCTCAGACTTGTGACCCTCCTACCTGGACTATAGGTTTCTGGGATTATAGGTAGCTTCTGCTTTTATTATCAGGTAATACGATTCAGTTCAACTTTCCCAGGTTTTCAGTACATAGCTAATGCCCATATGTGGAGTTGTAGATACTCACCTATCCTATATCCCAGAGCAGAGTTTTAGGATTTGAAGGTAAATAAACAACAGTACATTTAAACATTCAATACCCAGAAGTCAAAAGCAGAGTTCTTTTGCCTGAGGAAGCTGCAAAGTCAGCATTGAATTGATACTTGTGTGCTATGTAAAGTTTATTTGACCAGTTTTAGGTCTCATCAGTTATTTTTAGTTTGGGCAGAATATACCTTTTCTATCCTAAGTATGTTTTTCCCTCCTTGCAGGCATTGTGTGTACGCTCACTGTGTGTGTGTTCCTTTCAGGCCCAGACTGCTCACCCGCTTGGTTCCCTGGTAACGAGTCCCTGTGGGCAGCCACAGCTGCGCCATCCAGCCATCGAAGCACCCCAGTCCGGAGGCACAGCATAGCTTCCGACAGTGGGGACACTGGCATCGGGACCTCCTGTTCGGACAGTGTGGAAGGTGAGCTGAGGTTCCGGTGTTAGATGGGGGTTTGTGGAGAAACCACTGTGCACTGAGGGTAGCCAAGGCCTGAAAATGGCAGTATTTGAGTGTTCAATAATATTCAGTGGTGTTATGCCACCACATTAAATTATCCCTCTGGTCATCCTACATTTTCCCTTCATTTTCCTAGCTAAATGTTTTATTTCGAGATAATTGTAGGTTCATGTGCCATTTTAAGAATCATACAGAGAGATTCTGTGTACTCTACCCATTTTCACCCTTGCAAATCTCTTACCAACTGCTTCACGGTGTCCCAGCAGGATGCAGGGCGCTTCCCTGTACCTCAGTGCCCTGGGTCTCTTCACTCCCCACTCCCCTCCATGCCCCTCCACACTGGGCAGTGCCAGTCCTCTCCATTTGTGTGACCATCACTGTGGGGAGTGCTGTGCAAGTGGAATTCTGTGGTGTGCGACTTGCTGGTGATCACCCAGGTGCGTGTGCAAATGTGAACAGTTTGTCCTTTGCATCACCGTGGAGGTCCTGGGAGACCAACCGAGCCCCGAGCCCCCTGAGGGCGCTTGCATTGTCTGTGGTGTGCGCCTGTCAGGACTGGTGCCGAGGTGGACGTGCGCCTGGCGTGGAGTGCAGGGTGTAGGCCTTCCTTTCTCTGGCTGGGTGTCCAGGAGTGACTGCCATTTCTATCAGTGCTGTGTGCACAAGTGAGCTGGCTTTCTCTTTACACTTGCCAGGATTCGATGTTTTAAAAATCTTACCTTTTCTGGTAGGAATGTGGTGATGGCTCATTGTGGTCATGAGATCTGATTTTCAAAAGATAATTTTTTTAGGGCAGCAGCAAAACTAATTAAAGCTGTGGGGATTGCTGCCTGCTTTCTGGTTCTACACGTCTGGTGTCCTCTGGCATCAGCGTCTCCCCAGAAGGGGGCAGGCAGTGTGCAGTTACAGCCAAACCGAGGTGTTGTCAGCTGCTGTGCACCACACGAAGGTATCACTGTCTTCAGGACCCTCTGGGCTCTGCCTATTCCTTCTCCCTCCCCATGGGTCCTAGCGGCTGCTGCTTCCTTGCCGCCTCTGTAGTATTTGCCTTTTCCCGGATATCATGTGTGTAGCTGGAATCCTACTTTACATAGTTTTGAGATTGGTTTCATTCCCTGAGTAGTATGCTTTTATGTTTTCACCATGTGTTTTTTAAGGCTTATTTTCAGAGCTGAGTAATGTTCCACAGTCTGGATGTACATTTGTTTATCTGTTTACTACTGAATCACATTTGGCTATTGTGAGCAAAGCTTCTATAAATATTTGTGTGCACATTTTTGTGCCTACACCCATTTTTAGCTCCTTTGTTTCAGTACCCCAGCACAGTTGCTGGGCTGGTATGACTAGAGAAGGTTTGTTTCGTAAGAAACTTCGGGACTGTCTGTCAGAGTGGATGTATCTTTGGTATCCCCACCAGCTGTGAGTGTGAGTCTGCTGCTTCACGTCCTGGCGCATGGCTCTGTAGGATTTGTCATTTTTATCTGTACCTCCCTGGAACTGCAGGCTCTGGTCTGTCTCTTTATGTGCTCTTTGCTGGCCTTGTGTCCTCGGTGGGAAGGCATCAGTTAAGGGCTTCAGTTCATTTCAAGTGAGTTGTTTGTTACTAAGTTTTAAGGGTTTTTTGTACATTGTAGATAACAGTCCTTTATTTGAGGTATTTTTTTGCCGTTTCTCCTAGTCTCTGTCTGTCTTCACATAGTCTCGCGTGATCTTTTTCAGAGCAGAAGTTTTTCATTTTATGGAAGTCCAGCCTCTCCGCTGTTCCTGTCATAGATCATGTCTTTGTGTTACACGTAAGTCATCTCTGTTGTGGTCCAGTCATCTGCCTGGTGTTCTGCCATGAGTTTTACAGGTTGTTGCTTACATTGAGGTCTGCGAGCCATCTTTTTGGTGAAGGTATAATGTCTACCTTTGGTAGCTGACCCACAGTCTTTGGGTATTGTCTTACATTTTCATCAGTCTTTTTACCCTTGTTTTTAATTTTCAGAGTTTCTTTGACGTTGCCCCAGTTCAGTCTTCCCTGGGCTGCTCCTTGTCTCCTATGGGGCTGAGCACCCTGGGAGTCGGGAGCAAAGCAGCAGGGAGCCCTCGGGTGGGGCAGCTGCAGGAGGAGGCACCAGTGGCTCTGCTGTGCTCCATCCACTTCCTGGCCGCTGGCTGGAAGGAGCGGCTTTCCCTTGCCCCAGCTGTGTGAGCCGTTTCTATCTCACTCAGGGTTGGGGCAGTGGAGCTGAGTGACCGTGGGCCTAATCTCTGGAGCTGGGAGCCCGTGCCACTTTCCTCCCTCAGCTGCCGCACACAGGCCTTTTGTGGTACAAGGAAAACCTACTAATGCGTGTGCTCCTGAGCCGGTCAAGGGGATTCGTCCCTTTTAGTGGAGGTTTCCACCACTGGCATCTTCGTGCTTCTTTCCGAGAATTCTCATCCCGCTGCAAATACCTGGTGTCTGGTCGGCGGTGAGTGCAGTGTGCTCATGGCGCTGCAATCTCCAGTGCTGTGCTGTCTGTGCAGGGGCTTGCGTGTGCGCTGCCCCACCCGTGTCCTCGGGCGGTGTGGTGGAGTGCGAGCCAAGGGACCGTCCTGGAGTCCTGTGCTCGGCACTCAGTGTTTCAGGGAGCTGAGCCGGGCTGGAGAGTTCTCAGGTTTCCTTTCTTTAGTTTGCTCTGATCTGAGTGAGTGGACAGGAGGCTCAAGGGCCTGGTGTTGAGAATTTCTGTCCTTGTCGTTGACATGCGTCCTCATGTCTTTCTCCTGTGTCTGCACTGCATTGGCTCCTTTTTCTCTCTCAATTTTGAGGTTCTTTGCACATCTCGGATACCAGCTTTTGTCTGACTGTACTGTCTGTGAATGTCCTCACCCTGGCTCACAGCTCATCTTTTTATCCCAACAGTGCCATCAGCAGAGCATTAGTTTTCACGTTTGAATTGCAGTGTGCTGTTTTTCCTTTATGAATTATGCTTCTTAGCTCAAGTTTAAGAACTCTTTGATTAGCCCTAGGTCTTGAAGCTTTTTCTCTACTTTTGTTCTAAGAGTTTTATCATTCACATTTAAGTACATGATCCATTTTGAGTTGATTTCAGAGGCATTTAGGAAAAAGTTGATAAGCTAAAGAAAAAGTTTATTTCAGAAGAAAATAAATAAATTTTATCTAGAGGTAGGAATTTATTATTTAAAAAAAAAACACAAAACACTTTGTTTGGTTTTTTGGTAATAGGGACAAAACCCAGGAGTACTCTACACTGAGCTACGTATCCAGCCCTTAACTTTTTTTTATTTTTATTTTTTTAAATTTTGGGACAAGCTTGTTGCATTGTCAGGCTCCTCTCAAACTTGCAGTCTTCTGTCTCAGCCTCCTGAGTGGCTGGGATTACAGGCATGTGCTTAAAAGATGCTGGCTTAAAAAATAGCTTTTAAGAGCATTACTTTCTGTGGGTGCCTGATAATATTTCTAAAGTATTAAATAGCATGCCTCCAAGTTTTCAGTTATCCTAATTGGATTTTTAAGCAACTCTAAGTGATGAGGTTACTTTGATTGGTAACCGATGTAGTGTTGGAACTGAATGGGACTTGCAGAGGCAGCAAGTGTGATTCACAGCAGAGCAAGCAGGTCCCCAGCAATGCAGACAAGATGCCGGCCCAGGGTGGGGCTTGCCACTGTCTTAGCCTGTGTTCATCTCTAAAGCAGAAGCAGCTAATTAATGTAGGAGTTAATCATGTCGCTTAGGTTTCCTAGCAGTTACTTGCTTTATTCTCATTGCTTCAGAAGTGGTTCTGCTTCCCTGTCTTGCTCCCTTTATTTCAGGAGTCTCTGGTGAGAATGACCCCCTCTCACTTACTGGAAACTGCTGGGCTGACCCCCTCTCACTTACTGGAAACTGCTGGGCTGCTACCATCATGACTTCGCACCTGACTGATGTGGGGCCACTGGTTTGTGTTCCAAGACAGGGCTAGGGTGCTGGGTACTCTTGAGCAGTGGGTGTGAGACTCAGTTAAGGCTCCTGTCTGAGCCATGTGTTTCTGTTCGTCCCAGTTAGGGGGTCTGGTATTTATTTCCATGGCTAGAGCTTCTTTCTTGCCAAGGACACTGCATCCCCTCTGCCCCCTCCCTGGGCTGGTATTTGTCCTGTGTGTTCTGTCTGTCTGACTAACAATCTCCACTTCCTATTCTGACAGTTTTTTCTCTGTCCTTTCCCGGGGTCGCCAAGGAGAGAGTGTGTTTCCTGGACTCAATGTGAACCTTGACTCAGATATACTGTCTAGGTGGGGTAAATGGAAAAGAAGAAGAGAAAAAATGTAAAAAGAGACCATGAAACTTTTCCCTAATGCCTACTACTGCTACTATGTATTCCTTCAACTCATTTGGTCTGATTTATAAAGCTATACATGGACAGGTAAAAGCCATAAAAATGAATATAATTCTGAAAGCAAAATTATATTCCAAATTTTAGGTTCATGTTTGAAAAAGTTGGATCTGTTTAGAATGACAGCAAAAAACTGATATTTCCCTTTCTTTCCTCCCTTTCTCTGACTCTTGCTTTGTTTTCAGAGGTCTCCAGTATTCTTAACATGGCATATTCTTCCTGATCTTTTGTCATGTAGTCACACAATACAGATTACAAAAATAAAACTGATCATATGTTTTATGATTTTTCCCCTTTTTTAGACTTTTATATATTATATTTCCTTTAAAAATAGTTATTTTTAAAATGAATTGGAAAAAAATAGTTATTTTTAGCTGGGCATAGTGGCGCACGACTGTAGTTCTTGGGAGTTCTTAGGAGGCTAAGGCAGGAAGGGCCAACCTAGACACTATATAGAGAGTTCAAGGCAAGTCTGGACTATTTAGTAATATCTTTCCAAAAACTCAAGATTTGTAAGAACATTTGATGACCTACCCATATCACCGTGGGCTCCTGGAATTGGTTTATTCTCCAGGGAAATAGCCATAGAAATAAACCTAAGACCAACTTTGATTGCCCTGAGCATTTAAGATTAAAGCAAGCTTCCATCTGTGTTTATTTTTTTTTCCTGTGTGAGAAGGAAAATGCAGTTGAATATAAAGGCTTCCTGCTGTTCTACAACATATAAGCCTAACATCAAATAAAAGATGAAGACAAAAGCTTAGAATTTCCATTTTGCAAGAAAACTCTGTATATGTTTACATATTGCATTTCTCTAGTAATCATCTCAACCTAAAAACTATGTACATAAATGCATGTTTATATGCAAATAAGCTGTTGAAGGCAGCATTCCAGAGCAGTAAGAACTGCGAGGGTTAATCTTGATTGCCAACTAGATGGACTGGAAAGATGCCAGTAAACACACTTTGCATGTGTCTGGTGAGTCCTGGGGAGGTGGCCTTGGGGACTGTCTGTCCCTGACCTTTCCTCTCAAACTCTTCCCCTACCATCTGCTTCCTGGTTGCATGAGGTAAGCAGTTTCCTCCACAATACCCTTCCACCATGATGTTTCTTTTTGCCTTGGAGCCAGTGGGCCATGTTCTGAAGCCTGTAAACCATGAGGTTCCCATAAGCTGTGTCAGGCATCTTGTCCACAGCATGAGTCTCCCATGAGTTGTGGATGTCATTTATCTTGTCTACAACACGAGTCTCCCATGAGCTGTGGGTGTCGGGCATCTTGTCCACAACACGAGTCTCCCATGAGCTGTGGGTGTCCACCATCTTGCCCACAACACGAGTCTCCCAAGTGAGCTGTGGGTGTCGGGCATCTTGTCCACAACACAAGTCTCCCATGAGCTGTGGGTGTCGGGCATCTTGTCCACAGCACGAGTCTCCCATGAGCTCTGGATCTCAATCATCTTGTTCACAACACGAGTCTCCCATGAGTTGTGGGTCTCAGTCATCTCATTCACAACACAAAGCTGACTAGTAATCTACAAAGTTAAGACTAAAAACAATCTCCCTTTCCACCCCAAACTAGGCACTCAGTTTGGGGACTGGGGTGCCACCTTTCATGATGGCAAACAGAAGAACTAACAGTATCTCATTGAGAAGATGACTAGTATTGTCTTCATGATCCCTAGAAATTCTTTTGAGTTGCTGCGTATTATTAATCACTCACTTTTTCTATTGCTATTTAAAAAAGTGCCTTTTTTCTTTAGTTTTGGAGTTAATTGGAACTAACCTATTTGTATTAGCAGAGGGAAATATCTTTGCTTTTGTCACTGAATAATTCATCGTGTTAAATACAAATTTCTATAGTCTTTTAGGAACAAGGAGCATGAATTTCACTTTTTCCTTGAATTGGGCTGATGCAAAGATTTTTTTTTTCTTTTGTTTTGTTTTGGTACCGGGGATGGAACTCATGACCTTGTGCTTACCAGGAAAGTGCTTGAGCCACTGAGCTAAATCCCCGGCCTAAAGTTTTTGTTGACTTCCGTTTAATCTGGCCATTACCTCCAAGCTGAACTTCAGCTTCTTTCCCTGCCAGATTGTTAATTAGTATGTGAAGCAGCAGAGAGTGCTTTTACTGGTATGTTAAGTTACTATGCAGAATATTCTAATGGATAAAGAGTGGGTAGCTTAGTGGTGGAGCACTTATCTAGAGCACATCAGGCCCGGGTTCAGTCTCTGATACTGTGGGAGCCGGGGGGGAGGGAGAATCAATGAGTTTAAGGCATTCTCGTGATCATAGCAGGTAATGTAAGAGAATACTTTTTATGGATAAAGTAGTGTCAATGTTTGAAGACAAATGGAAACAGGGCAAAAGTTCTAGGAAAGGGTAAGGAATTGTAGTTAATAATATGATAGAATAGCGGGACTCTGAAAACTGACCATAAAAACAGGCTTGAGACTTAACGTAGAAAATGGACCAGGATTGTGGTTTGCATGATGGATAGCAATTGCATTTATTACTGTCTGGAGAGGTGAGAATACTCTTCTTTAAAGCAGTATATTAAAATGTTAACAATATAGGAAACAGTGTAATGAAGACATTTGTTTAGAAGGAAAGGCTGCCGTGTTTGTTGGTGTAATATTTATTTGTTATTACTGTTGTTTACCTTATTAGATTTCTGTGCCTCGCATGATTTTCACAGCATGAAAGCTTTTTTGCAGTGTTTTCTGTTATGGTTTGGGTCTGATATGTCCCCAAGAGTCTCATGTACTGAGGGTTAGGCTGTTGGACGGTGATTGAATCATGGGAGCAGTCTGCTCATTGGGGCTGCCTGCACCATTAGGAAGGGGGCCAGGTTGAAGGTGGCCACTGGGGTGTGACCTGGGAGGATGCATTCTTGTTGTTGGTTCCTCTCTCCTCTCTCTGCTTCCTGGCTGCCGTGAGTTGAACAGTTTTCCTCTGCCAGGCCCTTCCACTGTGCTCTTTCTGTCTTGGAGGCAGCCAGTGACCATCATGGCTGCTGAAGATTAAGAATAGCCTTGTATCAGAACATAGCCAGTAGATTGATATTTATAGCACCATGTGAGCTTTAAAGCGTATTATATATAAGAATGTTTCATATCAATGTCAGGTGTTTGTGCTTTATGTAGTTTGATGTTTGCTGATACAGTTTTATGTTGTTCATTAACTGTAAGTCCATATTTTTTAACCACTTATAAAATTAAATCTGTGCTTTTCAGATTTAAAAACTATAGGAAAACCTAAAAAGTATTGATTTCTTCGTTTTGCAACCTGTAGCTGAGAATTACCATGGTATATAATTGTTAATTTTTAAGTAATATGTATGAAATTTGTTTAGGTGTTAGCAGATAAAATTTGAGTTTGTTTTAGAGTATATCTATACAATATTTTAGTGAGCTGCTATTGTAGTCAGGGGTTGTAAGGAGAACCGTTACATATAGGACATAGAATTTATAATATTGTTTTATGATGGTCACCTGGAGTTAAATAGAAGGAAGTGCAGGAAATCTGTCCACAACACTAAAGACCCAGAATATTCAGCCAAGGGTCTGGATCCCACAGCAGTGTCCTGCATGAGTCCAGCTAGAGATCCAGAGCCCATGACAATGCCTCCCATGAGTCCAACTGAAGGGCTAGAACCCACAAAAAGGACTCATGCCACTCTGTTTTATAGGTCTGCGCTGAGAAGGCCAAAGGTCAGCAATGGAAGCTAGAAAGTCTATGCCAGTGGGATGAAGGATCTGTGCCAGTAGGTTGAGGGTTCTACACTGGAGCCGAGAAGTCATGCTCAAAATAAGGAGCAGGGCTGCCTTGAAAAGTACCACAGCCATCCTCAGTGACAGTGAGGTCCTGAGCTCCTCCAACAATGAGAACAGTTGAGTACATGTCATGAAGGCAGCATGACAAGCTTCTCCTAGAGATTAAACAGCACACATCTTCCCTTCCAGAGCCAGGAAGTGATGCTCAGTATAAGGAGCAGAGCTTCCCCAAAGTGAACCACAGCCACTCTCAACAACAAGATCCCAAGCTCCTCCGGTGATAATGGCTGAATTCATATGACTCCAAACAACCACACTTAGGAGAACCTACAATGCCTCGCTCTTCCTCTCCACGTCTCCTTTTGTGCTGGCAGCTTTCCTCAGGTGGGCCAACTACACTTAGCACCATGCCGATTTAATTCAGCTGGGGTTAAGCTGACCACCAGTGTTTAATCCGTAACAGCTGCCTTCAGCTCTTACTAGTTTTATAGCTCAGCAATGAGGGAGGTGTACATTTCTTCTTCCTTTTAGAGTTTGGTCCCAGAAGGGCTGTGTTATTTTGGTTTGGGTCTCTTACGACATTTTTGAGGTGAAATGTTTGAATGCATTTGAATTGGGTCTCTTGCGGTTCCATATAAATTTTAGGATGTATTCTTTATGAGGAATGTGCCTGGTGTTTCAGTTGGGGTTGTGTGAAATCTGTACACATCTCTGCAAGTGTGTCCATTTTGACTGTCGTGGCTCTACCCTTCCAGGAACAGGAGACATCATTCTCTTTTCTTTTTGATCGTCTTTTTCAGAGTTCTGTAGTTTTGGGGGTACACAGTGTTTCACTTCCTTGGCTAATTCCTAAGTAATTTTTCTTGTTGCTATTGTGAATGGTATTGTTTTCCCAATTTCTTTCTCAGTGAGTTCATTATTGGTGTATAGGAATGTCACTGATTTTTGTGTGTTGATTTTGTATCCTGCCTACATTGCTAAATCTGGTTATTAATCCAGGAGTCTTTTGGTGGGATGTTTTGTGTCTCCTGTGTATAAGATCACATTGTCTGCAAATAATTTGACTTCTTCCTTTTATATATATGAATATCTTCCTTTTATTTTTTTTCTCTTGCCTGATTGTTCTGGCTAATGTTGCAAGTGCTACATTGAGCAGAAGTGATGATAGTGCCCATCCCTGTCTTGTTCCTGGTTTTAGAGAGAACTTTCAGTTTTCTCCCATTTGATATAATGTTGCCAATGGATTTATTATAAACGACTTTTTCAAAAGCCGGGCGTGGTGGTGCACGCCTTTAATCCCAGTACTTGGGAGGCTGAGGTAGGAGGAACGTTGTGAGTTCGAGGCCGGCTTGGGCTACAACGCGAGCGCAAGGCCGGCCTGAGCTACGTAGTGCGACCCTGCCTCAAAAAACTAGGGCTGGGAGTTTGGCTCAGTGGCTTAAGCGCCTACCCTGGCTGGCGCGAAGTTGTGAGTTCAATCCCCGGTACCACAAAACGAAACAAAAAACCCCAACTTTTTCATATTAAAAGAAAGTCCTTCTATACCTATTTTCTTCAGGATTTTTGTCATGAATGAATATTGGATTTTTCCAAAGACTGTTTCTGTGTTTATTGAAAAAACCATGAGATTTTTGTCCTTACTTTGGTTGGTGTCATGTAGTACACTTATTGATTTTGCATCTGTCGAACCTTCCTTGCATCCCAGGGATTAAGCCTATTTGATCATGATGCATCATCTTTTTGATGATTTGTTGTATTCTGTTTGCCAGTATCTTGAGAAATTTTGCTCCCCACACACTACTGGAGGAGAGAGGACCAAAGATAAATTCTTGTTTGTTGGGTCATAAAGTAGTAGTTCTGTTACTAAGGGCTTACATATTCATAACTTAAGAAGTCAGATTTTAGTTTGACTTATAAAAACATTTTGTAGGAGAGATATTTATGACTCTTGGCCAGCCATCTACCCTGTGAGACTTCACCTTGCCTGGGAACCAGAGTAAACAGCAGAACATGGGTGAATGAATTCAGCTGCTAAGGGAGCAAGGAAACAACAACAAAAAAATTGTGTAAATATAGAAACAAGTTACTTTTTTCTGACCAGATTTTGAAACAGGTTTTGCTTTGAACAAGGAATCTTTTCCAGGGCTACCTCAGATTGTTCTTTAAATTGCTGGTAATCTGGTTGGAGATCAGAATTGCCATTTTGGGGCGGGGGTCAAACAAAGCTTTGATCTTGCTTTTTTATGTAAGCATATAAAGAAAAGTTTCTTAGTTTGTTGTGAAGTTATTACGAGACAGTTACAAAAAAATAGCCTGAGACCTGTCTCATTTGTGAAAGGTGGGATTCCGTAATTGTGATAAGCAGTTTTTCTGTCATAATAGAATTTGAAGTGGCTTCTTGAGTTGGTTGAGAATCGATTTGATAAAACAGGAACTAAAGTTTGGTACAGAATTGCTACTATTGTTGCTATAATTCATGGAGTCCTCAAAAGAGTAGGCCGTAGTGAATCAAGAACGCGTTTTACTCTCGTGAAAGATATAAAGAGTAAAAGGAAGCAGTTTAAGACAGAATGCTTTTTGTGATCTGACATCCAAGGAACTTCTGCATGACGTTCTTGTTCATTAGTTTTGGGTGAGGGTGTTTCTTATTATTATCCGGACTCCAGGCAGATTCCACAATGCCAAGATAGGACTTCATATTTTAGCTCTGTCTCTTCTAAACATTTACCTGGATTAAAAAATAATTGGACAGTGCTTGTTTTTTGAGTGGATTTTCAGTGTAGTAATTTTTATATTTTGATGCATTTTTTTTTGTTGTCTTAGGTCTTTTCTTTCCTGACTGTCTTCGGTTGACTTTTCTTCTCATACCATTTCTGTCTATATCTGTCCCTTAAAAAGATGACATTATTGAGATGTATTTTATGTACCATGCAGTTTGCCAATTAAAGTAGACAGTTTCAGGTTTTTGGAAGATAGCCTCAGAACTGTGGATGGGACATCTTGTCTGGCTTTAGAATATGTTCATTTCCCTTA
Organism: Dasyprocta punctata; assembly: GCA_004363535.1. NCBI lineage: Eukaryota > Metazoa > Chordata > Mammalia > Rodentia > Dasyproctidae > Dasyprocta > Dasyprocta punctata. The sequence goes on from RJWM01006743.1 coordinate 51,709, forward strand.
GAGGAAACCCCCGGCTCTTGCTTCCCCACACCCCGCCAGTCCTGGTAGCCCCTGTGTGCGAGTTCTACAGCTTTCTTCTTCAGGACTTTTCACATGAATGGAGTCCTCTGGGGCCGTGCTCCATGACTGGCTCCTGTCCCTGAATGGGAGTCAGTGCTCCTTCATTTTATTGCCAAGTCAGAAGTTGTCATGTGGGTGATACAGTCCCTCCTCAGTTGACGGAGTTTGGATCGTTTCTGTTCACTGGCCCTGCAGGCCAGTGCAAGGCTCTTTCCTCAACAGAGGGTTGAAGGTTTACCGTTCCTCCTTCACCTTCACCTGTCAGAACCAGCCTGTGCAGCCTCTCACGACTGGGCATCCATGCAGAGAAAAACGGAGTCTTTTATTTTCTTCCTTTGGCACTGCTTGTCCTGGTCTCACACTGGGTGGTTCGCCATGCTAGTCAACAGATGAGCAGCATGCTCGGGGTGGTCTTCTTACAGCCTTTCCTGGAGGGCTGAGGACTGGGTTTTAGTTAAGCTTCTGGACAGTGATCCTCCAGTCCCGAGTGAGAAAGGTCACTGTCCTGTCTCCTGACTCTGGGGGGACACACCCACGCTGACCGCCTGCTACACTTGGGGTCTAGAGCACTGGTGGCCACCCTATGGCATGCATGCCGCAGTGAGCTGCTTGAATCAGTGAAAGCTCTGAAAAGTTTGTCATTAGTGGTCTGGAGTCTTGGCTCTGCAGCCCCTTTGTGGAAGGCGAACAACTTTGTCATCACTCGTGTCAGCAGGAAATGGTGTGGAGCACTCTTCCTTGTGCGCTGGGGGCTTCTGAATGTCTGCGGTGCATTTGCAGGTGTGCTGGGATGCAAGGTCTGGCATCCATTTGGGAGTTTGGACTCACAGTGTGAGAGCTCTCTTAGTGACAGAAAGACTCTGCAGAACCGCACACGCAGCCTTGCGTGCTGTGGTGCTCATCCAGACCCTTCCATCTGTGTCTGTGGGCTTTTCCTCGCTCATCACCTGCTGAGCATTTCTGAGCAAAGACCAACTGGAGTTTCAGTTTGGAATTAATCTCAGTTCCTGCCTTCCGAATTTACTTATGACATTACCAGTGTATCTTCTCCATTAACTTTACTTCCTTAACACAATATCAGAGCACACAAGTAACATTGGAACATATCCTGGCTTGAGAGTCAGAGAGCATGAAAAGACACTGGGATTGTAATAGCTGCCTTTAGCCCCACCCACCTCTACCTGGCACTACTTTAGGTTGTCATCTGGCCTTCACTTATCACACATCATGATTATGCAGCACTTGCTGGTGAACTGATTGTAGGGGGTGCTTTAACTTCCAGTCTTCCAGGGGCTCCTGCCACGATGCCTGTGTAGAGCGTGTGGTGGGAGCCCGCTCCACGGCCATGGGCTCCGGGATCTGGGAAGTAAATGTGCAATGTGGGGACCTGGCAACTGTAAAGAGACAGCGAGGAGCTGAAGGAAGTGCTGGGTCCCAGCTGGGGTGTGTGTTGCTAGTGGTACCATTGGGACTGGAGGCCTGGGACCCACTTTGTCTGTGCAGATGAATTCCCAGAGTCCATTCTGGTTATTTGTCTCATTCAGGAGCTCCTTTATCCTTATGTTTGTGATTCAAATTGGGGTTTTGGGAGATGCTGAAATCTTCAGATTTGGCTCAGAGTTGCACAGTATAGCAAGACAGTTAAAAAAAATGTTTTCTGAGGGAGCTGTGCCTGAGACTTCAAGGCTGCATTATGCTAAGACCCTTTGGTAGGGAGATGGCATTTTTCCTCTTAAAGGCACAAGACTGACTAGGATAAATACAGATAAGTTTCCCAATCATTTTTGTCCTTTGGTGTACCTTATTATGCACGCATATTTGAAAAGTATCCTTTGAGAGCAGACTTGACTTGTTTCTAGCACTAACGCTGATTCGCTCATTCCAAGGAGCATCTCAAAAACGCTGGCCTGAAGCCGCGTTCAGACTCCTCTGGCATTTTGTGTCTCACTTCAGGCTCTTTCTCCCACTGACTGTCACTAATGTAGCAGTCTGTTCTCTTTGCAGATCACTCAACGTCCAGTGGCACCTTATCATTTAAGCCCAGTCGCTCGCTCGTCACCCTGCCCACTGCCCATGTGATGCCGTCCAGCTCTAAGCACAGGGACTCACTGACGTCCGATGGCTCAAGGTGGAGTGCAGGCCTCCTGCAAGTGCTGGGTGACCGTGGTGGCAGCGAGCGGGACTCTTGTCTGGACATGAAGGGCTCCCGGCCTCTCCGGAAATGGTCATCTCTGTCCAGACTCGCTGGCTCCGAGGGCTGCGACCCACCTGGCACTGTGCACGTAGAGCAGTGCAGGACCGGCCTGGAGAAGCCCGGGCGGGGCAAGGCCTCCTTATCGCAGTGGAGGACGGTGGGGCCCAGCTGCCTGCATGATGGTGTGGAGGTGCTCAGGCTGGAGGACAAGGAGAGTAGCAGCAGGCGGGTGTCAGCGCTGGACTGTAAGTACAAGTTTGAGAGCTGCAGCCCTAAGGAGGACTTCCGAGCCTCCCCCTCCACTCTCAGGAGGCAGCTCCTGGACATGACATACAGTGCCTTACCCGAGAGCAAACCCCTCACGGCCAGTCCAGATGCCTTGGGGTCACCCAAGTACTTAGTGCTTGGCCAGCAGTCTGTGGGTGGAGTGCCCATCCAGCCCTCCGTGCGGACTCAGATGTGGCTCACAGAGCAGTTACGGACAAACCCCCTGGAAGGCAGGACTGCGGAGGACGCCTACAGCCTGGCTCCGTGGCTGCAGCAGCCTGGGGAGGAGCTCCAGCCGGGCAGTGAGACCCCGTTGCAGGTAAGGCACCATCCCAGCACTCACTTCCTCCCCTGGGTGGGGGCCTGGGCACTGGCAGGGTCGAATCCCGACGGTTCCCTTCTTTGGCCCACACGTCCATACGTAGAAGAGTTGTAAAACCTGTGAAGCGTTTGACACTAAATGACCTGAAAACTTAAAACTTGACCTGGTCTTTATTTTGGTTCTCATTTGTTAAAGGGGCATAAAAATAAACAGAGGAAAACATTCTTAACAGAAAGAAACTGGAAGCAGAAACAGCTGTTCGCAAGGAATGATTGAAGGAAAGTGAGTGTGGGGCTGCCAGGTCCTGGGTCTTGTTTTCTGCTGCTTCATAGCCCATCGCTTCAGTCCTGTGGGCCTCAGTTTCATCTTTAAAATAAGAGGGTGGAACTAAAGTCATTTGTAAAGTGTTGGAAATAGTTGTCATGTATTAAGTTTATAAATCAAATAAGCTTATTTTTTAGAAAGGTCAAGATTTTGTTCATTAGTGTTAGATAAACACTTTAGTATAATGCAGTGTTAAAGAAATAGTGTATATCCCTTAATGAGTCCAATGAAAACATGTAAATTTCCTGACCTGAATGTTTCTATTTCAAGATAATTTCTACCACTCATTTTTACTTGGAAACCAAATTCCTGATATAAATCCTGTCATTGGTTTTTTATTATCAAATTTTCTGAAATGTTAATTTTTCAAAATTAGCAAAATTTCTGTAGAATATAATTTCAAATTAAAGAATAAAGAGAGAATATGTATGGGAACTTCATACATCTGAATACAGCCCCAGGACCTCCCTGCAACCAACAGGCCACGTTTTCAGGAGAAACCTTAACTCATTGAACATGCCTTCTATACTCTTAGTTTGGATGTAGTTCTTACAGTCTTGATTAGACCATGTAACCATGTAGAAACATATAATGTCTGAACCCCAGGTCAGAGGATTGATTTAACCAGATTTGTGATTTATCAGTTCATGTAACTGGAAGATAGGAAACCTGATTCTTCAAATGCTGTAGCCTTGTAGCTAGCTCCCCAAATGCTCGTGACTCCTGGGATGCAGCACCAGGCAGAAGTTTCTCCCCTAGTGTCTTCACACAGCATCGGAGCAGTTGAGGGGTTCAGTAGGTGTGCGACAGGCAGGGAGGATTGGGCGAACATCAGTTTACTTTGATTCTGCTCTAGCAATGTAGGAGAGAAGGGAGGGAGGAGGTGCACTGTGGAAAGAACTGTATATTTAAGTCTTCCTTGTGGCGAGTAGAGGGAGAAAGTACAGTGGACAACATTCCTCTGCGCCTGTGGTCTCACTGGGGTGGTGTCTAGTGCCTTTTGAATTTGGGAGTGGAAAGGTGAAGCCAGCTAAAGAAAACTAGGCACTTGTGTTGCATCATCATCATTTTATTGTTGGTATGTGTGTATCTGAGTGTGTATCTGTGCATTTGAGTATGTATATATCTGAGAGAGAGAGAGAGAGAGAGAGAGTGAGAGAGAGTGTGTGTGTGTGTGTGTGTGTGTGTGTATTGCTGGGAATCTAACCAGGACCTTGACCTGCTGACACCGCGCTCTGCAGCTGCGCTGCGCTTGCCCGTCAGCTCTTGAGCTGCCAGCTTTGACTGCTCCCCTTGCAGTTCCCTTTCTGGACTGCTGCAGAAGAAACCCCTGACACCCTCCTTGGCGCTTCTCCTCCGAAGGTTCTCTGTTTTCAAAGCTGTCCTCGTGGTCCTGTCTTTGTAACTCCCTTTAGTCTAATTTTTACATGAAGAGACGAGTCAAGGTGTTACCATCTAATAATTTTAACATCCTCAGTGGAAGTGACCTCTTACATAAAGAATGTGATGAAAACAAAGGGGGGGCTTTGTTTTTGTGTAACATGAAATATGAATGAAAGAGTTTTCTAATTTGGGAGTGTTTGACATATGATGTCCTGAAAAGAACCATTTTTTTTTTTTGGTGGCACCGGGGATTGAACTCACAACCTCGTACCTGTCAGGCAGGCGCGTAAGCCGCTGAGCCAAACTCCCAGCCCTGGTTTTTTGAGGCAGGGTCACACTGTGTAGCTCAGGCCAGCCTTGCGCTCGCGTTGTAACCCAAGCTGGCCTCGAACTCACAACGCTCCTCCTACCTCAGCCTCCCAAGTGCTGGAATTAAAGGTGTGCGCCACCACACCCAGCTAAAGAACTAGTTTTGTTTTCATTCTTTATATTTGCATTCTGTTTTGTCTTCAATATTTTTAACTGTTTGAGTTAATCTGTACACTAATTATACTCTATACATTGCATATGATACTATGACACATTAAGTTCCTAAAAAGCATATAATTGATTTTTATATGCATGTTCTAATAAAATTAGTAATGTGCTTGATTTTCTATCTATCAGCTTCTCTACATGATTTGACATATAACTTCTAGAAATTTGATAGTGTGTAGTTACTGAGCATATGAGCAAATCTTTTTTGAGATTTAGTATAGTTGCACTTTGACAAGACTCAAAAATAATAAAAGGGTAAATAATCTCGGGCAAAGGTAATTCAGTCTTTTTTTTTTTTTTTGAACTGGGGAGGGGACCGAACTCACAACCTGGCACTTGCCAAGCAGGCGCTTAGGCCACTGAGCTAAATCCCTGTCCCTATTTTTTGAGACAGGGTCTCACTGTGCTGTTCAGGCTGGCCTTGAACTCACTTTGTAGCCCAGGCTGGTCATGAACTCACAACAATCCTCCTGCCTCAGCTTTGCAAGTGCTGGGATTAAAGGCATGCACCACCACACCCGGCTGCTAATTCAGTCTTTTATGTAGGTCTGCCCTCTTGTGTTGGTAGTGGGAAATTTTGGTTATCTTTTATTTGGAGAAGCTGCTCCTCCACCCTTTTATTTGGAGAAGCTGCTCCTCCACCCTTCAAAACCATTCATAATCAGCACATTTTATACTCAGTACTAAGCATGTGCAAATCATAGAGCAGTGATGGCGAACCTTTTAGAACTTTCAGTGATACAGACAGCCTGCTTCAGCATGCGTGCCATAGGTTCACCACCATTATGGAGCAGCTTCACTGAGCTCAGGAACGTTCATTTTAGTATGTATGGGTGATTAGTGTAGGTGGTTCTAACTATTGCATTCAGCAAATACACATTTTTAGATTGTAAAAGGCAACATAAAATGTTTAGAAGTTAATTCCCTCTTCATGCCCTGTAAGTTAAGATTAGAAGAATCTAGTCCATAGAAGAAAGTATTTAAACATTTAGTGAACTTTTAAAGTACATTATTTTTCTTATAGCTCCCTCTTTATATATTATAGTAAACAGTAAATTCCACTTAAAAAACAGGTTCTTGTGCATTTTAATTTCAGTCGTAGTACCCTTACATTCTCACAGTATAAGATTTTAATTTCTTTCAAAGGCAGAATGAAAAACCAAATCATTATTTCCATTTACTTTGGAACGGCTAACTTCACCGTTGATTGAGTTGGTGTTGTAACGAAGGTCTCAAACTGAGCAGTTCGGAAGGTTCACTTACAGCTCACGTCAGTACGGCTGACTCTGGAATTTGGCCGGCTTCGTGTGGCTGCAGGCCAGTCCGTGGGTGTGCTATGTGTGGCTGCCCCTAGGGCTCTCCACCCTCCTTAGATGTGTGAAACCAGTGCTTGCGGGGGAGGGAAGGGGAAGGAGTACCTTCTGCACTCTGCGGTTAGGAGCCAAGGCCAGTGCTGGGCCTGCTGGTTCTCCTGACTGCAGTGTGGCGAAGGTGTCTCTGCACGCCCTGCCTGAGAGACATGCTTGAGTGGTGTGGCCCAGATTGGAGCTGCAACTGCTGTAGATGGGCTGGGTATGCTTTAGACTCGGATCAACTGAGTTACTGAATTTGGGTAAAGGTGTATTTCCAACATCAGTTTTTACTTCTGTTGCTTTATTAGTTGTTGCAAGGTGCTTCAAAAATGATCAGAGGGGAGACTGAAAATATATTCGTCAAGTAAGTAATTACAGGTTAGCATCAGTGGATCTATTATTTAGCTAAGTGGGGGTGGCCTACAAAGTAAGTATGCACTACCTGGTCGATAGATTAAGGAAAATAATTATATCCTAGAGTAAGTAATAGGACACAAAGTTCATTTTAAAATGTAATACAAGAATATTTGGAAATGATTTAAATTTTATTTCTTTAATGCTGTATTTTATTTCTTTAATGATGTATTTTTCCGTGATTGGAAATCTATTCTCTTTCTCTCTCCTTGGTCTGAAGTTTGGAATAGAAAAGAACCTATACAATCATTCTGAAATTTTAAGGTTTTTTGATATAGTACAAGTTAGGTAATACTACAGTCTTAAATTAAGGTTCGGCTGTATTCTGTTAGTGTGATTAGTATGGGTAGTTATGGTAACCAGTTCTTATATGCTGATGACAGCGCCTTGGAATACAGTCATGGTTAATTTACATGTACTAGAATTCTGTTCTTTGAAAAAATTAGTGGAATTTTATTTATGTAAGAATATGTTCCTTTCTTTATTTGATTTTCATGAACTCTGAAAGTGTTGGTTTGGTGCAGGGGAGCATATAACTTGTGGTTTGGAAGCGAGGTGCCTGCGAGGGTTCCCGAGAGGCCATTGTGTGCGGGGGCGCGGACTCAGCACTGTGCATGGCGGCTCACACCTCTTGTGCAGTGATGGCGAAGCTTTCAGGGCACAGACAGCCTGCTGGGCACGTGTGCCATAGGTTCACCATCACTGCCTCAGGGGAGATTGAAATGCTAGTTCCTCGACAGTGCATTCTAAATTCTATTTTAGCCCAAGAATGAGGCCTACTCTGTGCAGCAGGTGACCTTGGTAGCCGTGCTGTTTCAGAATTAAGCTCCTACTCCACCCTCAGAGAGGACTCAGGAGGAGACTGCGGCCACTGGCAGCAGCAGCAGGCGTGTCACACACTACTCTGCGGTCGTCAGGAAGCCAAGGCTGGAGGGTTTCCGGGAGCGCGGCGTGAAAGTCTGTGCATGTCACCGGCCTGCTGGGAGCCAGCTCAGAGCAGCATCACGATGATGCAGATGAGCAGCAGGCAGATGAGGATGAGGCAGAAGTTGATGAAGAGGTTCTGGAGGTTCTGGCGTGCCTGCTGGGGCATCTCGATGGTTGAGGCCCTCCTGATGGCCGAGCGGGTCAGGTACTGCACCTTCTCCATGGCGCCGGCCGCAGGTGGGAGCACCGGGCTGCAGGTGGTGAGGCGGCACCGACAGAAAGCACCTCCAAGACAGCCTGGAACGAGAGGTGGCCCGGGGTTAGGGTCTGTGCATGACCCCGAGCTCACCGCCTTGCACTGTGCATGCATAGTGTTCCCTCCATCCTGTCCCGCTGTGCGCTGGGATGCGGCCCTGCAACCTCGCTCCTGCTGGGCAGTGGCTGCAAGACCCTCACCCCCTCCTGCCAGCCAGGTTTGTTGGGTTGAGGTGCAGCCTGTTTTGGGTCATGAGTTCTTACAGTGGTTTCTGTCTGCACAGTGGATGTGAACGGTTAGTATACTGAGCTCCAGTGCTAGTCTCATGAAAAGAATGCAGACAACAAATTATTTCCTCAAACTTTGTAGTCCAAAATAAAATGGTTAGCTGGACATCATGGCACATGCCTGTAATCCTAGCAGTACGGAGGCTGAGGTAGGAGGGTCCTGAGTTCAACACTAGCCTGAGCTACATAGCGAGTTCCTTTCTCCATCAACCAAAAAACAAAACATAAACCAGAATAGTTGAGAGAAGCCATAATAGTTAAAACAAGAAACAGATTCCAATTGCTTGTTGTCCTCTTTCTGATCTGGTGGTTTTCAAACCTTATTTAGATACTATTTTAATGAGACTTGCTGTTCATGCTGAAGACTATGAGGCCTGTAGGGCTGGTCCCTGTCGTGATCTCACCACCCACCTCAGACAGTTCTGCTGGCAGGAGCTTTGCACAGAGCTATACTGCTTGTCCTGCCTGCCTTCTGAGCTCCACAGCCTGTTCCTGCTTGTGGGGCCTGAGCCCTGATAATTAATAAGCAAAACCAATACATGTGTCCTAGAAAACTTACACATGAAAGCCTCACTGTCCAACTTAGTGGCTGTTAATGTTTGGGGATATTTTATTTTTGATCAGCCAGGTGTGGTGGTGCACACCTGTAACCCCAGCACTTGGGAGGCTGAGGCAGGAGGATCATTGCAAGTTCCAGCCCAGCCTGGGCTACATGGTGAGTTCAAGACCAGCCTATCTCAAAAAATAAAAACAAAACAAAACAAAGAAATATTTGAAATAAGAAATACTAGAAATGGAGTTTAAAAAGCCATATAATCCCTGCCAGAGTTAATGCGCCTGACACTTGCTGGTGGCTTCTCATGAGCAGGGTAACACAACTGCAGGTTCTCCGCATTCCACACACCCAGGATAGCCATGGTGGCCAGGGAGCCCCACCTGAGAGAAGCAGTACCCAGATGGCAGTGGTGACCAGGAGGCTGCATTGGTGTGACCCTAGGACCTGGCGTTTGTGTCTCCAGGGAGACCTGTGGCTTCTTCAGGGCACTGTGTGATCAAACCAATGCACTCAAATGAGAGATTTTTATGACCAAAGACTTTAGAAAAGTTAGTGGACTCAGGGTTGTCATACGAGCTACATCCCTAGCTCTTTTTTATTTTTTATTTTTTTATATGGGGGATTGAACTCTCCTTTTTAAAATTCTTAGACCAGGTCATGATAAGTTGTCTGAGCTGGGTTGATCTTCCCACCTCAGCCTCCCAGAGTGCTGCCACCACCCCCGCCTGAAATCAGTACTGTGTATTTTGACCTAAATTGACCCCATGATGAAGTGTGCCTGCTTCAAAGCTCTGCCTTGAAGAGAATTCTTTAAACAATAGTGCAGAGAGATTTTCCCTTCTGAAATTGGCATGAGGCTGTTGCTTTTGGTGTAGGTTTCATTTCTGTTCAGTATTTTACACGTTGAAATAATGATTTAACATTTAGTTTATTTGCATTAAAATACTGTTTTAACCCTACAGACATTGGGGCTGCAGATTGCCTTTTTGGAGCAGATGTGGGCAGGGGACTTGGGGGAAGTCTTAAAAGATGAGGCCAGTTACTCAATCTGCCCCATAGTGAGAGTGAGGGAGCCTCTGAGGCGGAGTTCCCATCGCTGAGCACTAGGGGTCCTCAGTCGCCTGTGCCTGTGGCTGAGCCCCATCTGCCTGGAAGTGAGAGCTCTGGGGTTTCTGGAGATGCCCAGAGGGAGACCCTCTTGTCTGAGGCAAGGCACTCATTCATTCGTTCATTCATTCATTCATTTATTTACAATGTATTTCAGTTTTCAGATGTTTAAACTGTTACAGGCCATCATGATTTAAATAAGAGAAAAAACCACTTCAGAAAGGATAAGGAACCTTGTGTTTAGAGAACGTAAATTGTTAATTCACCGTTAAGGAACAGAAGAGGTCCACAACAACCTGTTTTTTTTAAAAGTGGCTATAATCATTTCTTTTTTCAATAGGGCCTAGAAGAATAATATTTTCTGCAGTATAATGGAGCTGTCAATTGAATATAAGCAAATAAAAAGTAATTTTCCTTTTCTGGAGACTGACTTGATGCAAGGGCATGTGATATCCCCAGGAATGTGAGAGAACATGGTGCATGAGAACATTAAAATTACCAAACTGCTGGGATGGATTCGAGGGGCGGGCTCTGGGAGACCTTGCAGTTGCTATATGAGTCTCGTTCTGCAAGTTGCTGCTGTCAGACAGGTGGGCACTGGATCGGGGGACCCCTGGGCCCCAGTCGGTCGGGTGGGCACTGGGTCAGGGGGATCCCTGGGCCCCGGTCGGTTGGGTAGGTGCTGGGTCAGGGGGACCCCTGGGCCCCAGTCGGTCGGGTGGGTGCTGAGTCAGGGGGACCCCTGGGTACTGGTCGCTCTGGTGGGTGCTGGGTTGGGGGATCCCTGGGCCCCTAGGTGGGAGTTAGTGACCACACACCACAGAGGCAGAGGTGATTTTGCTGCTCACACACTTTGAAACATTTAAATGGTAGGTAGAGGGGCGGAGATGAAAGCTGGGATTTAGTATGGGAGTGTAGTCAAGTCCCAAAGTGTGGTTTTTATAGAAAATTTTGAGAAGAAACTACCTGGATTTTAGATAGCAAACCTAAGTTGATCGAAGTTGTATTTTTCATTAAGGAAGCAAGTTAAATAATACAAAACTTATTTCATTGTGGTATGTTATTTAAAAAGCATCTCTGTGGTTATTTGGAGCTTTTCCTACTTGGGTTTATTGCTTAATAATTATGAACATCTGTAGCTTTCTTTTGTTCCTGGCTTTGAAAATGATTGGTGGAATATCATTAATTAAAGAAATAATTCTCAGTAAAGTAGTTTGAAGTTAATAGAAGTTTGTGTTCTCTCAGTTTGTCTAAGGGAGCACTCCTGGTGTGTCTCGCCCTCTCAGCAACCATGGTGATCACGGTGCAGGTTGCACAGGAGCTCAGCTCAAGCCTGGGCACCTGCCAGGGTCTTGTCTGCAGCTTCATGACTGGAGCAGCTGCACTTTGCCTGCTTCCCGGGGTGTGAAGTAGGGATGCACTAGCACCAGATGTGCAGTGAGTGGGGAGCAGTGAAGGAAGTGTTGGTGTGCAGAGGGCACTTAGAAAATTGTTCTCCAAGAAAAACGATGGGAATCTTGACTTTTCCTAGAATTGATAATGTTATACTCTCTGATAGTGGTGATCTACCTCTATCAGAATTGAATGTTTTCCGTTAAACTTTTAATACATTATATACTTTCATATTACATTGTTGATACATTACATAATACATTTAATACATGTTAAACACAAATATTTTCTTAAACTGCTTTGTGTCAATATTCTTTTTCTAATCAGTGAGATTACAAAACAATATGTATTAATATATACTCCAGATGGCTTGTGCTTTATATCTGCTAAATACTGTGAAAGTGATTTTGCTATGAGTTGTAGGACACAGTAGTGGTGTGACTCTCAGTGAAGCAAATACTCTGGTTCTCCTACCTGTTGTTAGAACTCAGTGTTTCATGATTTTTGTGTCTTTCACATTTTTCCCATCTGATTATATCCAGCACTATGTTTAGCACAAAGGCAGAACTTAAGTGTCATTGTGAATTAGAGACACGCCAGTTTGGATGTTGTGTCTGCCGCGCGGCTGTTTTAGCAGCAGCAGGTGTAATGTGTTGTCTGTTACACTGGACGCACCCATGGTTCAGCTGAAGGTGACAGTAGCAGCAGAGCTCAGGCTCTGTGGGCGTGGCCTGCTCTGGGGGCACGCTCTGCTCGGGGCAGTCTGCGACAGGACCCTGGTCACTGCAGGTGCCACTGCGACTCGGTGGCATTTGAATAAGAGCACAGGAACATGCATAGGGAACACCTGCACAGAGCCACTTCTGTGTGACAGCAAAGGAGAATATTGCCCAAGTGAGAGACACAGGGAGCAGGCAGAGCTTCCTTAGCCTCGGGGTGCATCCGCTTAGATACCCGTCTCCACACGGCTTTCGGGATGCTGCTGTGGGTTGCAGATTCATGTTTGTAAGAGCAGTGGATTCCATTTGATGTAGGAACTGGGAATTCTAGTGGTAAATTTATTTTTGTTTATATATATTATGAAAATGAAATAAAATGTATGTAACTTTCTCTGTCCTAAGAGAGATTGAAAATTGAGGAAACATTTCATTTATTAAATTGAGGGTTATACATAGAGTAGATTTCAAACAGAAGTCATAAAATTTACTGTGGCATGTTCCATCCTGGGCATTGTTTTTTCTTTCCTCTTTTTTCCTCTATAGGACAATAACTTGACAAAAGTGTATTTATTAGTAGTCAGTTTATGTTTTAAAATGTTGAATTATTCTGTAACTTTTGATTTCTCTATATGTTTGTGCCAAGTTTACTAATATTTTCCAACCTCTTCTTTATGACATAGTATTAAATTTATGTAAGATTCATTATTAAGAGCATGAAACTTTTAGAAGCGTTTTTTGTAAGTTGACTAGATTTTAGAGTGAGGAAAAAATCTTCTGACCATTTTAAAAGTAGCTTGTACTTTTACATTCCGAAGCAGTCTTACTAATGTCACCACAAGGGATCATAGTGATGACTTCGGACTGCATGGCTGAGATCAAGCGCGATCCCCCACCATCCACACTGTTCCGAGGTAGACAGCCCTGTGCAGACTGTGCAGACTGCCTCCCTTGCAGGAGAGAACCGTAACAAATAAAGCCATTGTTGCGTGGTAAATGAAACCACTACTACCGCCAAAGATGGTAACATAATTGGAGGACTTTTTCATTGCCAGAAATTCACATTTGAAAAGCAAAATAAAAGTGAAAGTTAAAATAACAGACCAGTGACCAGGATTGAGATGACCGTGATCCTTTACAAAGTCAAGCCACTGAGTGCCTCAGCATTTATATACAAATGCAGAGATTTTATTATCTAACTTCAAACCTAAATTTAGAAAACAGAATTAACTGTTTTTAAAAGCTCACTAAGTTTGTATTACAGAAACCCAGATGAGACTGCAGTGAGTCTGGGTCTTACCTTCCCTCCGTGGTGGTCGTGGTCGAGTAGGGCCGGTTCTGTGAAGTCCTGCACTCGCTGTCGGCCAGGAGTTTGCCCCCAACTGTTTCCAGGCTTATGGGAGCAGCTGCAGGAGGTGGAGGAATGAAGTGTTCCAGGGAGGTCTCAGGGTGTCACCCTGGATCTGGAGCTGCGATTGGCCAGACACAGGCTCTGAGCACCAAATGTGGAGTTTCAGTTGTCTCTCTGTAGGTGTGGAAAGGTAATTAACACTTTATACCTCTTTTTTTATTTTCAGTTTTAAAAAGCATATGGTGGATAAATGAAAAAAAGTTTGTGTGGTAGAAAGCATTTCTTAAAGGTTTCTGCATCTTCAGACTTAGAGATAATTACGTTTTGTTGAAGATGATATTGAAGGCCAAGATAGTTACTGTAGTAGGAATTTTTTTTTTTTTTTCGGTACACGGGGATCAAACTCACAACCTCGTGCTTGCCCGGCAGGCATTTACACCACTGAGCTAAATCCCTGACCTGTAGTAGGAATTTTAACAGTGAGAATAATAATACAGCCTTTAGGGAAATAGTTTTTGTTGAGTTGTTAACTGCTGTTTTGATCCTGCAGTTTCATAATGCTGTAAGACAAAGATTAAACATTTCCACAATATCAGATTTTACACTTTCCTGCCTTATTTTGTTCTTGAGCCTCTAATCTGTGTATGTGTGGAGGCAATGTGTGTGAGAAAACGAGGTTGATAACTGCTTTTGGTTTCAAAAACAAAAGCTTTATCTTACAATGAACTAGTAGTAAGTATTAACTCATGTTTTCTTTAGTTAGAAGTTTAACCATGCATTTATAAGTAATAATTGCCATATTTAAGCTGATATATATCACCCCAAGAAAAAATAGCAATTTACAAATTTAAATGTTTAAGATTTTTTAAAAACTGCATTAAATTGCCATGAAGTCCTACCAATTTTTATTAAGCAGGCTCAGTGTCAAGGGCAACTTTCTAGCAAATAAAGAAATACCTGTAAATTCTTCATCATTTGTATGATAATGAAGCTTTATTGACATAGGGTTGTGTATGCTGAAGTTGTGTAGTGTTTCTAAAAGGATGTGCTTTATTTATTCTAGCATTCGCTTTCCTGAAAACTTTTACTTACGTGACGTTTTACTCAGTGATAGTTTGAGCTTTCTTGAGTTGTTTGGTGTTAGACTAGAACTAAGGAAAGTGCTGTTTCAAGTAGCCAGCCATCATTCTCCTGGTCTGTTTATATATTAGATTTACTTACATCACCATAGATACAAACTCTTAAGTTTTTAAATGTCTTCTTTGACTCACAAGAAGCTCCTTGTAATTATGTCTTTGAGGCTCATAGCCGAACGATCCCAGCCTGCCTCCCTGGCTTGCTGTGGGTGACTGGAGTGTGGTGTGGCAGCAGCTGCTGCTGTGCCCTTAAATGGACACGATCTTGGCTTCTTCCAAAGAAAGATAAAATCCTTCTCTTGAGCAAATTTGTTATTTAAAGAATCAACTAAAACTAACTGAAAAATAGTGTTTCAGCCAGGACCCTCTGTAGACCTTTCTAAGGGAAGATTTGCAACCTTACAGTAATCCCCAAATTCATTTTATGAATTTTTTGACAGTTTGCTCAGTACTTTGCAACCATTTTATTTCAATTCTTACATAATAAAAAATTGCTTAGCATTTGTCAGTGATGACTGGAACTGAGAAACCTACAGTGGCCTACAGTAATTTGTGAGAGATAACACGGCTGGTTTACAGAGGATGCACTGAGAATTCAGATCTAGATGTGTGTCTAGCTAGAATTCCGGATAGGTTGACATGTTGAAGTGAAAATTGCGTGGGTGTCCTGTTACAGAGCCGCATGTACCAGCTAAGAAGCTCTGAAGGTGGAGACAGAAGAATTATTGAATACCGTAACTGGTTCTGGAAAGTCTGCTCTAAGTTTGTCCACCAGTTCCACGTTCACTTGAAAGTGAAGCTGAGGAGAGGGACCATTATAGTGCGCTGTGGTCATTCTAAGAAAATAGCACTGGCACCATTGAGCTGGAGAGACATAGAAGCCACAGCAGACTGGATAAAGGATGTCTGCATGATCTCATGTTTGCAGACTGACTTAAAAAGCATGCATGCGCACATCACATACCTTACTTCCAAGGATACTCACTGTGTGAATGTTGGAGTTGGAAAGGAATCAAACCTTTCCTTATCAGATTTCTTTACCTTTTTCATTGGGTCTGCTGATGGTGATGATGATTCCATATGAAATTCTAGGAAGTGTTACATTTTAATCTCAATCTGATTCCACAAACAGAAAATTGCTTCTCAGGAACAAAGGTGCTTCCCCATCCAATCATTGGAGGGTTCCTCAAGCACTCAGAGGGAGCTGGAGGACTCCGAGGTGTCTCTTCAGACACCATCTGGAGTGCACTGTTGTTTTGGCTTCCTTCGGTCACATCTGCCAATGCGTCTGTGGGCTGTCTCATTGCTTGGAGCTCAGCGACACGACACAGCCGTGGCCAGGATTAGCAGCCAGCCCCAGCTCCCTTACTGTGAGCACGCGTTCTCTGTCCCTACGGTCCATGGACAGAGCTCAAGGTTTTGGAAAAGGAAAACAGTTGAATCTTTAGTTGGACCAAGCTCCTAATGTGACCTGTTATTTTTCAGTTCTATGGTAGACCTATTGTTCTTGTCACTGTTCCCAACATAATGCCATCAGTGACTTTTATTGTAGCATTTACATTATGTTAGATGCAGGCCAATCCAAAGATGCTTCAGAGTGCGTGGGAGGGTGTGCAGAGGTGGTATGCGAGTGACAAGCCGTTTTATGTGAGGGACCTGAGCTTCTGCTCTGGGTGCCAAGGGACAGCTGTGCTGTGGTGTTGCAATAGCTTGAGAGACTGTGCATCCATCACTGCTTGGAAATTAGCATAATTAGAGCTGCCTGTGGGTATTATAATTTAATGGATTGGTAAAGAAGCACATAGATTCCTATATCACAAATTTGGTTCTTAGAAATAATTTCGGTGTAATGTTTCCTTTCTTGTATATTTTTAAAAAAATTTTATTTTTGAATGGTTTTAAGTTTGCAGAATTACTACAAAGCTAGTACAGTGTCCCTCCATATCCCACCACCAGTTTCTCCTGTTACTAATACATTAGTGTGGTCCATCTGTTCCCAATGATTGCACTGGTGGTGGTGTAAATTTTAACCAAAGTCTCTGCTGGACTCGATTTCCTTTCTACCCCCAGGTCCTTTTCCTCTGACAGGATCCTGTCTGGGACGCCATGTTTAGCCCCTGGATGTGACGGTGCCTTAGACTGTCCTGTTTAAATGCTGTCTGATGGTACTGAAGAGTGTTGACAGGCATTCTGGGGAGCTGTCCCAGTATTTCTCATGATGGCCTGAGATGGCAGGCAGAGAGGTGTGAGGCTGTTCCCAGGGGGCACCATCTACAAAGCCAGCACAACTCACCGAGGATGCCAGCCTGCTCACCGTCTTCTCCAGTGTCCACATCACATTTTCGGTCTCCTTTCCATGCTGGGGCCTTTGGAAGTACAGGGAAGGGACAATTTCTTTGCCTATTGCTAAGTTCATGTCTGAGGCCCCTATGGCAAAATAAAACCAAACAACAGATTAACAATGACAAAAACAGTTATGAGAAGAGCATACACATTTGTTTTTTGTATGACATGAGAGCGTTGATAAGGACTTGTGGAGTCGGAGACGCATGTGTCTTTGAGGAGGGTGCGTAGAAATGTGGAGAGCCGTGGGCATCCGAGTGCTGATGGCTAGGTGTGAGTGCCTGGCTGTGAGCCGAGGCGTGGTGAGCCTGTGCAGTACTTGTCTGTGTCTTGGTCTTCAGAGACGAGGAAAGGAAGAGTGACTGCACCATGCTGAGCTCGCAGAGATGGGTGAGAGGAAGGGGTGAGTGCTTCCCTGTCTGCTGCCTTCTCAAATGTGTGGTACTGTGTTTTTGAGTAGTGCACCCTGAACCCCATCAGAAGAGTCCTTGTGCATGTACCACACTTAGCCTCCACGACTTGCAAGTGGGGTAGCTGCAAAATTATTCACAATCCTTTTTATTTTATGTCTGCAAACATGTCTTGAAAGCAGATCAGTTGTTTTCAGCAGTTTACCAAAAAGATCCATGGCACAAAATGGGAGAGATGTCTAGAGGATGTTTCCGTAGCTATATGGGACAACACTTTTTTGAAAGAGGAATTGTGAATTTCCAGCAGGCTGAACTCCATAACTTTTAGCTTGGTATTTTAGGCACTATCTTTGTTGTTCTGTCTGCTGGCACATTCCTTTGTGTCCTGTACTCTGCCTGTGTACAACTTGTTGGGACCCTCTAAACAGGTTTCTCTGCTATTTTAAGCCTCAGAATTTTTTGCAGAAATGTCCCTCTTACCAGCGTTGTCCCCATCAAAGTGCTATTTCAATTTGTCTCTTCTGTGGCAGCTTGTCTGCCTCACACCAGAAAATTTCATATGAACCTCCATTAGTCTCTGTGGTTTGTGAATGTATCTGCCTACACAAACTGCAGGCTCCTGGAGGCCACTTCAGTAACTCATCTGTACTGCTACTGGCTCTTAATAGCATGACTGTGTGCAACAGACTGACCCAGAGTGATCCTTAAATGCTAACTGGAACTTTAATAAGGTGGGCATGGTGAAGGGTTGCTGGGTGTTTCACATTATCCTGCACAAGTGTTGGGGGCAGTTCAGAGAACCTCCTCCATTTAGGAGGAGGAGAAGGGTGTGAATGGTTAGGACAGTAGGATAGGAGTGGAATACCCAGGAGGGTAAGAGTAAAGAAAGATCATACTGAAAGTCCATGCTTCCCGAATTGAGCCTTTTGAAAAATTCCTTTTTTTCCTCATTGGATTCATAATACTGTAGTCCTTAGTACTTTAAAAACTCTTAACATTGGTGTATGTGTAGCCTGCTTTTACTTGTATGGTTATTTTACTTGTAATTTTTTTGGTGTTTTAGTAATGGGCACCCATGAAGTCACCATCTAAGAAAAGGCAGTATGTTCACAAGAGCGAGCATCTTAGCCACAGGTCTTGTCACGTTCCCCTGGTCTTCTTGGTCAGGAAAGTAATTATTTTGAGTCCTGTTTATTTCTTTGCTTTTGTTTTTATACAGCTTGAGACATTTTTATATATGCCCTTAAGATATTTTTTACTTTCTCACGCAAGTGTATCATGATGTGTCATCTTTTACATCGAGCATTTAAACTGCAGCTTGAAGTGGTGTCAGGTGGGCAGAGGATTCAAGGAAGGATTTGAACAAGAGCATCATTTAAGTGGTAACTAAATTAAAGCATTTTAGTATTTAGACAGATACATAAAATAGTAAAATGCACACCTTGAATGAATTTTTCGTGATACAAGATCTTCAAGAGAAGGAGATTTTTGTTTTTGTTCTTAGATTAGTCATCCCAGATACCCAAAGATGTTATTTTACAAACAGGGGTGCTTTCGTATTAAAAGTTTGAGAATTACTGTCTTAAATTTTATTTTATTTTTTTTTTTTGGCACCGGGGATTGAACTCACAACCTCGCGCCTGCCAGGGCAGGCGCTTAAGGCACTGAGCCAAACTCCCGGCCCTGTCTTAAATTTTAAAGCTACGTAAGGAACAATTAATTGAAAACACATTTTAAAAAATGAGACTGAGAAGGGTACTGGAGGAGCCTGAAAAGATAGCAACCCACTCTGGGGCAGGGGAGGGAGGCTTACTGCTCAAGGGGAGGAAGAGCCCCGGGGCGATGCCCTTGAGGTGTTGGGAGGTCGCTGAAGGACACAGCTTGGCAGCTGTCTGCAAGCATGCGGTTTGCTTTTTCCTCACTGTCTGAATTCTCAACAGATTTTTTTTCCTCATTAAATATCTCAGTTAAACATGAACAATAAGGGGCCAGATAGTTTAAGAAAAGAGGGTGTGTGTGTGTGTGTGTGTGTGTGTGTGTGTGTGTGTAAACCTATAGAAAATATCCTAAGTGATAGAGACACTGTAGTACATATGAGGTTTCAAGGGAGTTGTTAGTTTACAAGTAATATGGAAACGAACCATTTCACTCCTACAAGTTAACTGCAGTGCAAGCTAACCCCGATAGAACAAGGAAATTCCTACTTCAAAGTAAAATGAGCCGTAACTAAACAGTATGGCTGTGGTTTCTAAGAGAACAGTATATTTCATATGAAGGAAACTGAGAGAACCAAAGCTAAAATATAGCAGGGGAACACATGTACAGCGAGACAAATGTAACTATGAAAGCCAGCCCTCCCGACTCCAGGTACTTGATTCAAAACTCCCTTGGTCTCCTTGCTGGTCCAGTCTTACGATGATTGCAGTTCAGCACAGTGGTTTTTGCTGTGCCCTTACAGACATGAAGTTTACCATCCCTGCACTTGGCACCTCAGCTTTTGGGGCTACTGCATGGACTTTGTATACAGAATGAAAACGCTAGACTCACCCTTTGTCCTCTGCTGGACTCCCCACTACTGGGGAGCCAAGTACAGATTACTGCTGTCGATCTTTGTTCCCAGGGCCTTATGGACTCTCCTTTGAACTTTTATAGAGGTTATTAACTAACTAGTCTTTCTTTTCTTCAACCTGATGTCCAGGTTGGCATTCTTAAACACAGATGATTGCCACTCACAGGCTGAAACTTTTCATTCTGTCCATTTCCTCTTCTGAGTTAAACACCTAAATGTCATAGCGTTGCATGCAGATAAATTCCCATCTGGCCTTGCCCTCCAATCCCACTGTAACGATTTGACCATGTTGCTGCTGTGTGTTATTGGTTGCTAGTTCTTTTATTATAGGTGGTTAAGTTAGGTAGAAATTAATCCACAATCAGAGGGGAACTGGGCTCTCGAGGAAGTCAGTGAAAAATAAAGACATCTGAATGGTGGCTGGAGGCACATCTGAAGAAGGCCAGGAGGCCTCAAGGTGGAGATGCTATGGGCAGGCCTGCAGGCCTCCCTTAGGGATCAGCAGTAACTTGAGATTATACTATACTTGGCACCAGCTGGTTCAGTAAGTCCAGATTCGCATCAGTTGTCCATGCGAGTGACTGGAGCTTTGGACCCATCCCTTCCTAAAAATGCCTTTGTTCTTTCCATGCACCCTTGCTATGAGACCTGCTTCCCTACTGGATCAATAAAGCGGTTATTCTTATAATATTGGTTGATTATAGTTTGACCCACGTTGTAGCCATTTTGTGACTTTGCTGTATAAATTACCTCTGACAAAGAGCCTTGGTGACAACCCACTTTCAGGACCCCTCCTGTCTCTCAGGAGCTCTCTCAATAAATCTTTCCTGCTCTTAATCTCTGTTCCTTGGAATTCATTCTTTGATTTCAGGGGACATGAACTCAGCCATCTGACATCCAGCAGGTTGGGAGTTAAACTGCTCCTGTGTCATTTTCCTTCCTGTTTTATTGTTTGGGGGGGTCCTTTGTTGTTCAGAGTTAGATATGGAGGAGCCCTGTTACGTTTGTTCCTGACTAATGGCTAGTTATAAGTGCATATCTCTTAGAATTCAGACAAGTCAGAAGTTGGAGGGGCAAATTGAGTTTTACAGATGCATTTATTTTCTTTGCTATAAACTTTATGAATGGAGATTGATTTTTTCCTTATCTCCCTACACTGCTTGCCCCTTAGAAGTCTCAGTGTAGTATTTTTAGAGTTAATAAATATTTCGAATATTATTTTGCCTTTTCCAGTGTATTATTAAAAGGATGAGCTGAAAGCAGTTGGAAGTGAGAACTTCCTTGTCCTGAACGTTTATTCCTGAAACCTGAGATTTTACTTGCATGTGATTTCTTACTTGATTACATTTTGACCTGTATGTAACATTAAAGAGCAGAGTTTCAACATATCAAGCCTAATTATCTAGTTGACTTTTGCATGACTGGTGGCTCTGTGAAGCAGAGATACTTTCCCGAGAATGGGGTGGAGGTGGCCTGTGGCAGTGGCCGATGAATGCAGGAAGAAGGGGACAAACAACTGGGCCTCACAGCCACTCCATCCTCAAGCTGGGCCACCCCATTCCTCTTGGCCCAAAATGAGGACCGCTCCCAGCTGCGGTAACATTAACACAGGAATCTCCAGGCTCTGGCTTGTGAAAGAAGAGCTGGATTTTGGTTGTCATTCTTTATCTTCCTCTCACACCTTTCCTTTATGATTTATAGGACTGTATTTTTTTAAAACTAATTAAAGCCCAGGTGTTCTGGTTATACTAATCTAGCTTGAAAAATACTTATTTTTAAAAGCAGCTATTTTAGGCTACTCTGTTAAAATAAGTAAACATGTAAATTTTGCAGAAGTCAATTCTGAGCTACTCCTTTAGTCACACTTCTGGCTATTGGTTGCCTTGCCTTCGTGAATCTTAAATTTTTAAAGATTCTTAATTGCACCAAAACAAAGTATGTTCACTGAAGGATTTTTCTTACTATGTTTGGACATTTTCATGTGATTATATATTACAAATGTATGTTATAAATTTTGTAAGTTATTTTTAGTGTATCAGAGCATTGAATATGCCACAATTTATTGAATTACTCTTATTGAATATTAGGTAATGTATAATGTTGGCATGATAGACAATAAAATTACTGATTAATATCAATGTAAATAAATCCAAAATCTGTTTGTCTCTTGGGTTTATATCTTTATATATAGGTAATCAGGCTCTTAAATGAATTTGATTTGTATGTGAAATCCAATTTAATAATGATCAAAGGTCAGTCAGTTATGCTTTTATTTGTAATTAGAGAAACCTCTTTGAGAAAATGGGCTGACAAGATAATTTTAGGGGGAGGGTGGGTAAAGATTGTACTGTCAAACAGTAAGCAAGCAGCAGAGCCAGACACCTGGATCCATCAGCAAACCCCAGTGTCACACTTGGAATTGAGATCCGGGGCCTTGTGCACTGAGCCTCTGCGTCTGGTCCATCTATGATTGCCAGGTGTGCTTCTATCCTTCAGCTGCAGTTTATGAAATGAAAGTGCAACTGACCCTTCATTTTCCAACAGAGGTTATTTAATTGGATTTTGATATATATGGTTCACATTTTCCTTATAAAGCAAAACATATAAAATGTCCTAGTGGAAAAAAATCAGTAAGCCCACCTTTCTAACATGCAGCTATTTTATTGTTTTCCCAGCCTCTTACTTAATGTGTCGAGAGTCACGCATACTGTAGTGTCTGTCAGTGAAGCTGTATTTCCTCTTTGACCCATCTCCCAATTAAGAGGATGGGAGATAGTGCCCTCAATTCTCGTTTCCTGCTAAGGTGGTCAGAGGCAGTGATGGGCTCTGGGCCAGTCCTAGCATTCAGGTCAAGGTCTTGGTTCTGGCAATGCCATTTGTTAGGCTTCCTCCATGAATGTATTCCTTCTGAAAACAAGTTTATTGCTTAGTTGGGGCCATGGATATCTGAAAACGTTGTTGACTAACGTTAATATGGATTTTTAAAAAAATTAATTTGAAAAATTGTCTAAAAATTCAATGCATTATATATAGATTCAACTTATGAAAATCAAACAGCACTTTTGAAACTTTGCACTTCCAAAGTAGACTGTCTTTCAAATCTGTTTTACAGCAAACTAAAGTTACCTTGGCGATGCAGGTTAGGGAGAGGTTCCTAGTGCCTGGCGGCCCAACTGAAGTGAGTGCAGGGCTGAACTTTAAACTGTGCCTTTTGCAGGTCAGTGCTGTGGAGATGGTGAGGGGAGGCACTAACCTTTGGATGGAGGATGCTTGCTTGCTGTAGCAATTTTCAGAGTTAAGTATAAGGCAGTTCGTTTTTAGCAGACATTGTCAGCTAGTGCCTGAACGCCAGAGGGAATGAGGGATCGGTCTCCACCTGTGGTGGTGCAGACTAAACTGTAGCAGTCTGTGCTGGTGGACAGTTTTGGCTTTTCTCAAAGTCTAAGAAATGCACTTGGAGATTCTAATGCTGATTCTTTTTGTGTTAGGTCTGTGCTATGGACCAGGTGATGAGCTGGACTCTGAGGAGTAAAAGCCATGAGAGTCAGTGATCAACTTGTGTCCTGACAACAAGAAGCTCTCCAGTTGTCACTCTGCGGTTTTGTCTTGAGAAGACTTTTTATTGCTGACTCCTGAAACATTTTTTAAAACAATTTTTTTTAAACATATGGAAGTAGGAAACATTAATGGCCCAGAATTGCAGTGCTAGAAAAGAAAAATGATAGTATGTGAATGATAAGAGAAGTTAGATAGTCCCAAATGATGGTGAGGTCATCTCCATGCCCCTCTGAGAACCACCATTAAGGTGGCTCCTTTTATGCCTTCTGGAAAAGTTATTTGATACATTTTAAAGTAATGTAGGCAGTACTTTGGTCCCAGAACATTTTATTATTGTATTTTTTTCTTTTATCTCTTGTAGTAAAATAAAGCAAAAGATTTTATAAAGCTTATTGGTAATCTGAGTTTAGAAATACTTTAGCTCTTGTTTTAGTAGAAACTGGGTCCACAGTCTAACATTGGTTATTCCTAACCTTGGGAAGAATGTAGAATTATTAAATATTTGTTTTGATAAATATCTATTTATGAATTAGCACTTATGTCCTAATTTTTTAAGTGCTAGTAATAGTTATCTGGTTTATTAATTATGAGACTAATTCATTAAATTCTTCTGTTAATACATTTCATCTTAAGTTTAAAAAGTAAACTAGAAGAATAAAAGATTTGGAAAAGGCTATAGTAAAATGCATGATTACTGTTCATTAGGAGATTTAAGCTTCATTTCTTCTACCTCATCTTCTAATTGGTTGGTTTAAGGAGAGTGGTTTACTTCTCATGTTTGATAGAGCATATTTCTCCACCACTATTGCATCATGACTGTAAAGAGATCATGATTCATGCATGCATCTTTTCTCTTAACATTTAAAAAAACCACAGTACTATTTACATATAATAGACACAAACCAGACTGATTTTTGAGAGAAAAATGTCCCTCCTTTCAAAATAAGTTAAATTGAAGATTCTCTTTGTTTTCATTTTTAGATATATATTGGAATTTTCTTTGTCAATTTATTTTAATCATGGTTTCTTTTAATAATTTTTTCCAGCATCTTTTGCCATAAACGTAATCCAGACTACTTAAGTTTTATTTCAGTAAAGCATATTAGGATGACAAGGAGAGGGCATTGTGAAGCTAGTAGTAAAAAATAAGCTAAAGGAATAATAAAACTATTAAAATACAGTTCTATAAATTTCGAAGTTCAAAATGAAGACTTCATCTTATAATGGGTCACTCTGAGGAAAGAGTTATTAATGGAATGTTTTTAATGTGTGTCTACTTTTTGTTTGCCTTTTTTTTTTTTGGTTAGAAAATATGCAGCAGTGTATTTTGCAAATAGTTAGACAGGCTTAGTCTTACATATTTTCTATTAAATATGAGTGCTTTGAATAATAATGTAATGTTTTTCTTAGTGAATACAAGTTTTTTATGATTTTAGGGCTCCAGGAGGATCAAAACCCTTCTGCAGAGTTTGAAACTCTGAGGGCTAAGACAAATGTCTCTGGGTAGCCCGTATTTATTTTTTTCAGTCAAGGAAGGGATTAGAGTGGGGAATACAAGCTTTTTAAACTCGGTTATTTGTAGCTTATTTTTCATTCCTCTTCATTATTGAGCTTTGTGAATGTGTTTACTTTTGGGTGAGGTATCATGGCTCTTTTTACCAAAGAGCACTTGTAGAGTATCTTTGCTGATAGCGGATTCCAGGAAGCAGAGGAAGACTTGCTGTGCTGTTTGACAAGCTGTGAATGCTGATCAGCTGGGGACAAAGGCAGATGAAGGAGAGCGAGATAAAAGACTTGAAGCACTGCAGAGGCAGTATTCTACTGCAGAGGGTAGCATGGGACCAGCTAAATTTAACAGGATTCCTCCAGGCCAAAGAATTGGGAGCTATTTTCAGTTGCATTATAGTGAACTTTTATTAGAAGTGTGTGTGACCATTACTGACATATTTTGGCAGCTTTTCATAGCATCTGAGTCTTATCTAAGTAGCATGAGTTGAGATTGTTGTAAATGCCCATGATCCCAGTTCAATTATGACAGTGGAATTTGCCATTTTTATCAGAAGTACCTTACATATGTCTTTCTAGATCTGTAAATGTGTAGTTCAGGGTGTACATAGAGACACGTTAGGATTCTCATTTGGCTAGTAGATTCGTATTTTCTTCTTTCACCATTGAAGAACAGTGTATTTTATGCATTTTTTAGGTAAAATAACTAAATGGGGAATTCTCTCCTCTTCTTGAGTTTGGAACTACTGTTAAGTATTTACTTGTTAAAAAGTATCTTTGTTTCACCTTTATAAATGTTGAAATATTTTTATGACATTCTTTCTGTTCCTTACTCATGTTAATTGGCAGTTACAAGCCTTAAAATTACCTTTCGCATTTCATGTCCATGTCTAGTAAAAGCTTTATTATTCATAAGCTATAAATATGTCATATATTCATAAGTTTAAATTATGACATTCTCCATGATTACTTATAATGGCCGTGGTCAAGTAGAAACATGACTACTTGAAATTCTGTATAGAACAGCATGACAACAGTACTTTTATATTTTATTAGTACATGAATTTTAATATTTTTTTATCAGATAGTACCTAGATTTCCTGGGATTTGGTAATAATACATACTTTTACTACCAAAATATAGCAACCATACAATGGCTTGCACCTCATGGCCAGTTATGATTTTATTGAATTAGAATTCTTACTGTTTTCTGACTCCCTGGGGAGTGGGTGGTTGATCCGCATTAAGAACAGATTAGCTTCTGTTTTGATAGAGCTTCTGTGCTCTAGAGCAGGGACAAGGCCCTCGTGCAGGCTCATCCATGCCCACTCTGCTCCTCCATTCCTGGTGTGACACTGGTCTCCACATGGTGGCCCTGTGGACTCAGGAGGTCGAGGAGAGTGCCAGCAAGTTGAGAAGGTGGCGTCATGCTCAGGGCAGCTGATCCTGTCCTCTGCGGGGGCCAGCAGGGAAGTGCAGGCATTTCCTGTGGCCATGATGTTTTGTTCACTGAGGTCCTGCACTTACCAAATCGCTTAGCTGCATCAGTCTCATGGACAACACTGTTTTACTTCACACATATGTACACATGCCCATACACACGCCCATACTCGTAATCTCACCCAGGTCGAGACATAGTCTCTGATGTGTTGCACCTTTTCTCAGTCTGCTTAGCCATACCCCGCTTTCCACCCATTTCCACTCTTCTGACTTCCGTCATGGTCTTATTATGGTTCTGTGTCATGTTTCACCCACATGATGTAGTATAATAACAGGTCATTTTATTGCTGTGTAGTGTTCCACTGTACACATTTACTGCAATTAATTTGTTGTTCCTTTGTTGACAGACTTCTGGGTTGTTTCAACATGATGACATTCAGTTCTTTTTGCTGCTAGTGTTGTCAAGTGCAGTGTATGTAAATATTTACCTGGGATAACTTTAGAAAAACCAAGTAAAATATATCCATGGTAATAATCATACTGAGGTATAACTTAGAGTCATGAAATTCAGCCTTTGGACCTGCATGGCTTGAGTTGTGAACAATGTATGTGGTACGGTTACTGCATGAACCTGCTGGACGTGGGTTACACCAGTCCAAAGTCTGCTTTGCTCCTTTGTGTCAGGCTCCTGCCCACATTAGGCCGCCTCTGATCTGATTCCTGCCTCATGCAGTTTGCTGTGCTGAGAGGTCATAAACAGAGTCAGCCCCTGAGAATGGCTTCCCCTGCTTAGCATGATGCTTTTGAGGTTTATGGGTGTAGTTGCATGTAGCTGCCATTTTTATTTCTAAGTTGTAGTGCATTTCATAGATGTAGCACCATTTGTTAGTTAATGAATATGTAAGTTGGATGATTTTGAGTGAACATTTGTCTATAGCTCTTTGTGGATATGTTTTCATGTTTTAAAAAAATATGAAAATTCCATTCCCCGTTTAATTATTTTTGCTCTTTTGATGAAAATCAGTTGACCATGATGTGTCAGTGTGTTTGTGACTTCTTACTTTGTTACTCTGGCTTATGTTTCTGATAATACCATAGTGTCGTGGACAATACAGACAATACAGAATAATGAGCCACAAGGGAAGAAATCAAAGAAAGCTTTGCTGTTGTAAAAGCAGTGAAACAATATACTAAAGAATAAAACCTGGTCAGGGCTGGGAGTTTGACTCTGTGGCTTAAGTGCCTGCCTGGTAGCTGCAAGGCTGTGAGTTCAATTCCTGGTGCCAAAAAAAAAAAAAAAAAAGAAAAGAAAAGAAAGAAGAATAAACCTGATCATGTTCCTGTAAAGCTTTTATTTAGTATACTGAATTTTTCATTTAGTGTAATTTTCATATATCACAAAATATTTTTCTTTTGTTTTCATTATTTGAAAATATAAAATCAAATTTTAATTTTCAGGCCATAAATCATAATTTTCAGAGAATGAACTTCTCTCTGGAAGGCTGAGGCAGGAGGATTGCAATTGAAGCCCAGCCTGGGCAACCTAATGACTTAAGGAGACCCTATTTCAAAGAAAAAAAAATGACTGGTATGTAGATCAGTGTGAAGAATCAGGGTTCATTCCCCAGTACTGAAGAAAAAAAAAAAAAGGACACTAGTCTTTTTGCATTTAGTTTCATCCTTATGACTTCATTTTACCTTGACTATATCTATATGTCTATATATACCCTGTTTCCAAATAAGATCACTTCCTAATGTACTATGGGTTGTAATTTGAACATGTCCTTTTGAAGCGATACAACTGAATCCATGAAAAAAGTTTTGTTATTGTTTCATTGGGAGAAATTTGAACATTATCTGTCATGTTGGCTTTTATTGTTTGTTGACTTATTTTAAACATCTGAAGTCTTTATTAAATTCTCAGCATTTTTTTCTGAACTGCATAATTTACAATGGAGACTAGGAACCCTCCAGATTGTCTCCATAACGATCATATCTCCCTGGCAGTGTGAACTACCTGGGACAGTATGTGTGATTCTGGAGCTGTTGTGTGATGAAGTGCTGAGACAGTGGTCGGCAGTTTGGAGTCCATATGTTGCAGTGCCTCATCGATTCCTTGTGGTGATCCCGATAGTGTTGTCTCCTGGAGCCATGGTGCCTTCCTTTGGTACTCCTTCCTAAGGCGCTGATTGGTCTCCAGTTTTGAAAAGTCACTTCCAGCAGCTGGGCATATAGCTCAGTGGTAGAGCACTTGGCCGGCATGTAGGAAGCCCTGGGTTCAATTCCCAGTACTGCAAAATGAAAAGTCACTTCCACCAGGTAACAAGAGCTTAATTGTGGTTTTACAATTAGTCACGTTAAGTGTCCCATTGCCCTTGAGTCTCCATTAGACTTACACATTTACTGTGGAACCTGCTTGAAATTCTTTATTATATTTTATTCCCAAATGTGATTTCAGATACTTGGAAATTGAAGTGAGTGCTCTCCCTTCCTAATGAAGGTGACCAGGAAGACCTTAGCAGTCCCTAGCCACTGTCCACAGGTCCCTCTGTGTGCTAACAGTGTCACTCTGTCTGCAGGCTCTGACGGCGGTGTCCCCGCAGAGGTACTCACCGTCTGGCTTTCAGGATTTCAGCAAGTGGGAATCGATGCTGAAGATAAAAGAAGGACTTCTGAGGCAGAAAGAGATTGTTATTGATCGGTGAGCACATTTTTATTTATTCAGTATTGCAGTATTTGGAGATGGAGTTTAATGACACAAATTGCTTGAGAATTTGTGGGTGCACTGATGCTGCCTGTTGGGCCTGTTCAGTGCAGGCCTTTCAGGAGCCACTGTGTAGAGGGTTGGTCTGTCTGTCCATCTGGTTCCTGTCCCCTCTGTGTGCACTGCACTGCATGGCACTCCCTGTCTGGAAGGCCTGGGTGTGGCTATGTTGCAGTAGATGGCGCCCCTGTGCTTTATCTTTGGGTGCTGACAGAAGGGAGGGCTTCTCTCCCGCAGTGCTGCCCTTCACAGACAGGCGTGAGGACTGAGGCCTCACAGGACAGTGGTGAATGTTTGAAGTAACTGACAGATAAGAGCTATGCAAGTTTTTGACACCCCCAAACTTGTGTAGATTGTGGAGGAGGAGAAAGGCTAATCCAGATGACCAAGTGGGTCACTTGGCTGGCTTGTTAGGCCCTCCATGGGCCTGTGGCCCTTGGAGGCTGTGGCTGTGGCCACTCTTAGAGGCAGAGTGGCCTCTGTCCTCGATGAGGTGAAGTGACAACATGAAGATATGGCCCCACGGGGTTGCGGGAGGGGAGCGATGGAGTGAAGAAGGTTGGAATGATGAAGCCTGGGTGTCCCCTCTGAGTGTCTTGCCTGTGACAGACACCTGCACGCCTGCACATGAGGAGAGGATGATGCAGACAGCCCCTTCGCCTCATCCGCTGGCTTTGCCTGGGACCATGGGGACTCGGGCAGCTGCCTCAGACTCACCTGCCACTCCCACTGATCTGTCTTGGTCCACAGTCCAGGTGACTGTCCCTCTGAGTGGGGCACAGCACAGTCACCCTGTGTTAGTAAGACAATCAGGATAGTAGCAGTAGACTTGTTCTGTTGTATTTTATTTTTGAGGCAGTGTAGGAGGCTGGTCTCAAACTTTTTTTTTTTTTTATTTAAGAGAAAATAGATACAGAAGATAGAAACAAAAATCAAAAAAGACAGACAAACAACAACAACAGATATGATACGATAACATTGTAGGTTTACATACTGAGGTGGTTGAAGTTTGACAGTAGTTACAATATTGCATATCGTTACCTTCATAGGGGTTGATCATGCTGACAGATACAGACATGTAAGATTTATCAGTTCAGGTATATTAACTTTTCTTTCTCAATAGCTATTGTATTTAGCAATACGGTTTTTTTTAACTGTCTTATTTATGCATATTTATAAGTTTATGTCTTTTTCCTTTTTTCTTCCTTCTTTCCTTTCCTCTTAGAATACCTCTTGTTATTATTGAAATAACTACCCATAACATCAGGTCTAATATAACCAAGCGAAATAGTTCAGAGTGAAACCAATAAAGCATAAAAGAATGGTCATACATAAGAGAAACAAAAAACTAAAGAGATCAGCAAACAACAACAACATATCCGATACTGTAAAATTATAGGTTTAGTAATTTAGATGGTTAGAATTTTACAGTGGTTGCAACATTGTATATTGTTGCCACTAAGGGGGCTGTTCAGATTGACAGGTAAAGACATGTAGGATTGATCTGGTCTTGTGAATATCAACTATTCTCTCTCACCAGTTAATGCATTTAGTAGTATAGACTTTTAAGCTATCTTATGAATACCCTTATATAAAACTGTCTTTTTTCCATACCTTCCTTCCTCGGTTCCCCTTGTAATACCTCTTA
>RJWM01006744.1:0-82319 GCA_004363535.1 Dasyprocta punctata
TAACTTACATGTTTCACTTTTGTGAATGTTGTTAATGCTTCACTGCAAAATTATTTTGATTATGGGATGCTGTCCTAGCACTCTCTGGGTACATAGTATAATATACAATAGATGCATATATTGATTTTTTTTTCCAGTGTTGGGGATTGAATCCAGGGCTTCCTGTGTGCTAAGCAAGTGCTCTACCACTGAGCCACATGGTTTGTTCAATTGGAGAAACTCTGAATTGTGAAACATATACTGCTAGGACTTGGGATATGGGGCTATAGGACACTATGCACTGCAATACATATCCTTAACATTTTTGTTTTGTTAGGATAAATTTATACCATGTATACAGATTAAGTCAGAGTTTCTGGGTTTGAATCCTAGTTCTGTTACATTATCAGCTGTACACACATCTGTAACTTTTCTCATCAGTAACATGAGCATATCTGTTGGGAACTGGATTCTAAAGATTCAAAAAGAGCCGGGCGTGGTGGTGCACACCTTTAATCCCAGCACTCGGGAGGCTGAGGTAGGCGGAGCATTGTGAGTTCAAAGCCAGCTTGGGCTACAACGCGAGCACAAGACCGGCCTGAGCTACATAGTGTGACCCTGCCTCAAAAAACTAGGGCTGGGGGTTTGGCTCAATGCCTTAAGTGCCTGCCCTCGCAGGCGCAAGGTTGTGAGTTCAATCCCTGGTGCTGCAAAAAAAAAAAAAAAAAAGATTCAAAAAGGTAACACGTGCAAAAAACGCTCCAATTAGTAAATTTTTAACACATTGCCACCATAATTCTCCTGCCCACAGTGTTGTTTTGGTTTTGAGGACAAATATTATTTTCAAACTTTTCTCTGATATTGATGCACATTTATTTTTGTACATAAAAATCAGAATTATATTGTAAAGGTTTTAACAAAACTGCATTGGGATTTTGATTGGGATTAGTTTAGGGGAAACTGACATATTTCAATGTTGAGCCCTCATTTATTCAAGGACATGAAATAAATGTCCAATTTTTTCCCCCAAGGTGTGTTTTTCCTAAGCCTTAAAGTTCTTTCTCATGGTTTTAACTGATGAACAGGTTCTGAAACATGCATTCCCTCTTAGTTTTTAGCAACTACAAAACTAAATATGTGAGCATCTTCACTTCTACTAGAGAGCCCCTCCCCACACTGACTCATGTGTTGAACTTTTAAACCCCAGTGCGATCAGATTTGGAAGTCGGGAGATGCATAATTAGGTCATTTGGGGGTCCCCTACTGGCATGCCTACCTTCACAAGAAGAGACATCAGAAAGACTACTCATTCTCCACGCTCACAAAGAGGTCATGTGCACAGAGGTAGGACTGAGACTCGAGGGGTCAGGCCCCATTGATCACTAAGATGCTGGTACCCTCTGTCTTCCAGAAAGGCAAGCAAATACATTTCTGCTCTTCAGGATACCCAGCCTTTAGTATTGTGTAACAGCAGACTGAATGGACTATCACCGCAAAACATTTGCTACTTAGCGTGTCCTCACACTCTGGGTTACCAGGTTTCACAAGTTAATTGCAGCAACCAAAACAGAAAGAACTTGAATCCGCTAATGTGATGAGCACTTTTTTCTTGTATGGCTTTGCACAAGGATCAGTTCAGGAAAAATAAAGGTTTCTAGAGTCACCGTTTCTTCATCCAAAATGAAACTTTGAACTCTGTGGGTAAATTGCATATAGCTTCACTATTTTATTGCATAGAAGAATGTCAATAAAACTATTACTAGGGCTATGGGCATACTGGTAGAGGTTTTATGAGGCTCAGGGTTCCATGCTCAACAGCTACAGTGTAATATTTGGGCATATTTTGAAGCAGTAACATGAAGTAGTAACCTTTCTAGTCATCCTGCATAGTTGTGGAAAATTTGAGTTTGGTGTATGCATTCACATGCCAAATTTTCTTGAATCCTCAAAATAAATAAAAAGGAAATATCCGTCTCAGTTTATGAATGGAGGAAACTGAAATTTAGACAAGTGGATGCCTTCCAATAAGGAAGTATAGAATCAGAGCTAGATTTCATGTAATCAAATGAAATCTTCTCTGAGAACTTACATAAACACCACGGCCCCCAACCTAAGCTTTCAGGTGGTGTGATCTCCTCTCAGCCACTGATAGAACCTCCTGACTGACTCCCCCACGCTGTGCTTGGCTCAGACTGCTCCCGATGCCCCAGAGATTCAGCCCAGCTCTGGGCTGGGTGATGTGGCGCTGTCCCCCACAGAGCAGGAGACCCTACACTGGGCCACCAAAGGGGCTTCTCTTAACATCTGAAGTGTCTGCTTCCCAGGATCCCTGGCTTTTGTGAATCTGAATTGTATACAGTCAAAGGGAAGGTTTGAGGTTTGAGGTCAGGTGTAAATGAGAAGCCAGGCAGACAACTGGAGACCCACAGGCCTGCATTTACTCACTGTCCTATTTTATCCTGAACCAAAACTTTCACTAGTAGTTCTGTAGCTAGAGCCTGTAAAACAGTATACTCAATTTGATATAAGACTTGTTTTTGATGAAATAGAAAGAAGCAAAATCACTGTTGAAACAGTAGAACTTTACAAAGCAGTAAAGATGAAAATAATGCCATTTAATTTAAAAACAGGCAAACTATAAATCAAGTTATTTTTTTGAAAAAGACATATGACATTTATTTCTGACTTTGTATTGACTGCATAGAGAAGATAAATTGGGAGGCATGCAGTCGTGATTGTTTATGTACTAGGAAATGTTAATTTCTATAATTCTTGTTCCAAAAATTGTTTAACTCTATATGTCTTATAAACTACACAGGAAAGTGCACAACATTAACAACTTAAAGCTTCTCTTAGAATTTAAATCTCCATGCATTTCTTTCTTATTCACATTTTATGCAATTTTGTCTATCTTCATTATGACTCAGAGGTATTTACAAGTAAGAAATTGATCATGTCATTTGGAGGAAAAAAGAATGGGTGATTTCAACACTTCAGAAACTATAATGGAACCTTTAGGAGAGTAGTATGCAATTACTAAGCCAGAAGGCATCTCAGTATTTCCTTAGTAACTGCTCTGGCAAGACCTTGAGGGGACCCACTGAATCCTCCAAGGAAAAGAGCAGGATTTTCTTTTACTGAGTGCAGGTCCATAGTTAGGGGAATGCAGGACTACATGATGGGGAACTACTGCATTTTGGTTTTGACTCTGAGATTTTAACCAAATCATTTAATTCTTCCCAGTTTTAATCTCCTCATTTGTAAATATGGAGATAATTCTTGTATCATGGAATATTTGGAATAATCAAATAAAAGGGCAAACACAGCATTACATGGAGAAAGAAAGAAAAAATCTTCTAAGACTCATACTATGCAAGGTATTATAGTTGCAAGTGAGATTCTTAACGGTTCCTTTAGGCCTATGATTCTACCAAATTAAAATTCTAAATCAAGTCAGTAAAAATGCTTTTAATTTAAATGATCTATTTTTCACTTCAAGAGAGACTCCCTTTGTATCATTATAAAAGCCTATTAGTAAATCTCAAAAGCAAAGTACATCAAAAGAGGACACTAAAAATGCTTTCTGTAACTATTTTCTTCCAAATGAATGTCACATGTTTGCAGATTAGTAATTCACAATAACAATTATCTACATATTTTATATTTTTATAAAATACTTTCCAAACTGGACACTAATTAGCTGTAATAAGTCAGGATAGTATTTAAAATGCTATGGGGGAAAAGTGTGGTGCATTGTTATAATTTTCTACTGTCTAAACACTATTTTAAAGAGATTAAATAATTTCACACAGGTTTTTAAAAAGCATTCCATAGATAAAACTTCCTTAAGCAGAATTTTAATTCAAAACATTACCCATTAAATTTTGGAAGGAGAAGATTAAATGCATCAAATTATGCTGATAGGACATTTTGTTTTTCCTGAAAATAACATTCAATAAATCAAGAAAATTATTACTATTATAGATTAAAATGCTAAGATGTTAAAATTAGAAAAATATTGAAGCGCCACATATTTTCTTTTTTAGTAAATTGTAAATGTATCTTTACATCAGTCTTCTAAGAATAATCTTGCTAAAATATAAATATCACCAGAGTTTAAAAAACGTTGCAAGAAAGTACTTTTCTGTTAAACACGCACACACATATTTAACACACATATATTTAAGAAGGATCCATATCTTCTGGCTATAGATGAAAAAACCCTGATATGGTCATAATCTTTAATTTGACCTTTTA
This sequence comes from Dasyprocta punctata, assembly GCA_004363535.1. Lineage (NCBI taxonomy): Eukaryota > Metazoa > Chordata > Mammalia > Rodentia > Dasyproctidae > Dasyprocta > Dasyprocta punctata. The sequence goes on from RJWM01006744.1 coordinate 4,237, forward strand.
TACAAATCACTTGAAAGTGATACATATATTTTTAATCATTTTAGTATACAGCGAGGTCAGAATTTATCTTCAGTGTACCACTGTGCCTACTTTTAGTAGCCTTTCATAGTTTCTTTTTAAGAAGTTTAGTTATAAAAAAAGTAATTTAAAACTATTTTGATACTTGATACTTAAAGTCTAGTCAGAATACATATGACATATATATCTTCATAAAAATAAATATCTAAGTTATTGATATTACGTTTCCTAGGCGCTGGGCAGATGAAGTATTCTAGAACATGATTTGAACTTTACAAAACACAGAGCAGTCACCTATTCAAATGTGTGTGAAGCAGATAGTTTTTTATATTTATATACAATACATGTGTCAGGTACAATGCTTCTGAAATGCACTTCCTGCTCTCCTAAATCTTGCTATAGAATTTTACTTAATTATATTTAATCATTATTTACCAGGGAACTTTGCTATTCTGACCAAAGGCTTTTGCAAATAAACCAAAGATTACTAATGTTTCATTGTTTCAATCTTTAGGCAGCATTTCTCCTTTACGTACCTTATATAATAAAACGCATCAAGAAAAGCAACTACTCTTCAGCTGTACAACGAATAATTATTTAGGTGATAAAGAGTTAATAAAATTCTCAAGGTCTGCTAAAGAATTGTGAAGTTCATCATTCATCTCGTGACTTCTAAGAAATTTTTTAAGCGTGTCTAAAGCAGCTACAGCTTCATTTTTGGATGGTAAAGGCAGTGCAGTTTCTAGAGCCCCGCCGTCCTCCTCCTCATCAGAAGTGTAAAATCCAGTCTCGTCTGGTTTGCTTTCTTCGGTGCCTTCAGAGCTGTCATCTGCAGCCGCCTCGCAGGTTTCCAGGTCCTCGTCGAGGGCGGCGTACTCCTCTATAGACAAACCTTCAGGAAATTCCACTCCTGTCCCCAGGGCCTGGACAACGGGATCCAGACTGTCACTCTGTCCATCTGTTGGGTCATGTTCTTCCTTTTGAGATTTGAGTCCTGCTTCTTTGTAACTTCTAACAATTGTCTCTGCGGTTACAGTCCTCCAACAGAGATGCAATGTGTCGACCGCATCTAGCAGTGAAAATGTAAATTCTTTGCTACTTTCCACGGAGTTTAAAAATTTCTTGATGAGACAGTGTCGATACTTGATTTTAAGGCTTTTAATCACACCTTGTTTCATAGCTATAAATTTGGAAGATAAACACGATGGGAAGAATGCTAACTCAATGGATTTTAGGTTCTTGACCTCTGGATGTGCTGGAGAAGAATCAACAAAAATCACCACTCTTCGTTGCTGGGCTTGAAATTTTTCATCAAGCTTCCGCATCCATTGTTCAAATATATCTGAGGTCATCCATGCCATTCTGTTAGCTTCGTAATACACAGGTAGTGATTTTACACCTTTGAAACAATGTGGATTTCTGTTTTTTCCAATGATAAGCAAGGGAAGTTTCTCTGAGCCATCCATGTTGGCACCAACAACCAAAGTTATCCTGTCCTTGCATAACTTTCCAACTGAACATGTTTCTCCTTTAAACGCAAATGTATTCGTAGGTAACATTCTATAAAGCAGTGCCGCCTCCTTTACATTAAAAACATTTTTAGGATGATAATCATTTAAATAATAAGGAAGCACATTTTGGGACCACACAGTTGAAGGATCTACTGGTATACCTGAGGCTTCTGCAGGTTGGGCTCTAAATACTAAGCCATACCTAGATTTAAAACGATCCAGCCAACCGTTACTGCACTTAAAATCATTATGCCCCAGTTTCTGGGCAAAATCATTAGCTTTTAGGCGCAGCATTGGGCCATTAACTGGTACATTTAGACACTGAGCAATTCGATACCACCGCATTAATGCCTCTTCCAGATCGGTATAAAAAGCAGTTCTCAGTCTTTTTCTTTTTGGATCAAATCTCAAAGATTCAAAAGCTTCTAGAACTTTGTCTTTATTTTTCATAATAGAAGACAATGAATTTTTCTTTATTCCATATTCTGCTGCAATTTCTGCTTTTTTCTTGCCACTCTCCACTGCATTTATGATGTCGATCTTTTCCTCAATGGACAGGCTCTTCTTTTTCTTCACCGCTGCGGGCAGAGCGGAGGCAGCCTCAGCAGCTTCTGCCACCTCGGCCTGCGCTGCTGCAGCGATGTCTTCGCTTGCTGCCATGCGTGTTTCTCTAAACCTGTTTCTCGGTAAGATACAGATTAGTGCTTTCTGTCTCACTTCATATATTAAAGTTGGAAACGTCTAAGAGTCTCAGTCCTCAGGAAACTGATGACTAAATATATTTTTTCAAAAGGATCTGAAGGAGAAAATTGTTGTACGCAACTAGAATGTTTTAGAAGAGAAACTTCCTTCTTCGGACCTCGTGCAGCTCAGTTTATAGTGTATTCGGTTCCAGAAGTCAAGCTAAAATAGAAATCTCGTTATGTCAAACCTGTCCAGTCCTGCCGATATATTTTTGGAACTGCAATCCTTTAAGATGATCCATTTTATCTATGCATGCATTCAACCTCCTATTAATTCTCCGCAGAAGGCCTCACAGATAAGGAGAAAATACATTCAAAAAATTTCACGTGAAATGTGATCCATTAATTTTCAAGTCTCTTCAAGGGTAAAGAAGAAAATGGTAGAATCCTTCTAGAAGTTGTCAGTGTCTTCTTTCCCTCTTAAAAATGTTTTAGAAAAAGCAGTTTCAGTAACATGTTAATCAAATGTCAAAAAGAATACATTTGTATCAATGATTATATTCTTAATAACAATAAAAACAATGGGATAATGTTTCTGAAAGTACAATAACCAAAATTTCTGGGGGAAATGCTTACCACCTGAAGGGGCTCTCTAAAAATTCTCTAGCTCCGCTCGGCACCTGACTCCTCACTTGTCTGTGAATGCTTTCTAATATATACTCGAAAACAAATCAGACAACTCCAATCTGTTTTTAAAATGTGGGCTCACCAAAGTTAAAAGAACTAAAAATGATACTGGATAGATCCTTGATGGCTATTTTTACACGCGGTCACATACTGCACCCTCTGACTTCTCTAGAAGAAAAAAACAGTCAGACAGTGGTCACAAGGGCCAACTTTTAATAGCACACATGGGAGACACTGGTGCTTTTTTTTTTTTTTTTTGACACTGGCTCTTTATAGGAGTCTGGTAGAAAATGCTTCACTAAAAAAAAATCAAATCATTAATAATTCAATTTTAAAAATTTAAATGTCTACCTGAAAGCTTCAACATTGTAACTTATCAATTGAACACCTTAGTAAAATGTACACGGGCCACAAATACTTGAGAAAATGCACAGGAATAAACAAATAATTAACAGGATATAATGCAGAAAGAGATTCTAGACTAAGAGGAGGAAGTAGAGTGACTATGGGTCTTACCCTCTCAGGACTTCTACTTCCCAACTATGCAAAACAAACAAACAAACAAACAAACAAACAAAACCCGGACTTACCATAGTATAGGGATATGGGGCTTTGGTCCCACACAGATTTGAACAGAGAAACAATATCATTTAGTATTTATGGGATCTTGGAACATTTACTTAACCACTGAAGTTTCAGGTCCCTTACCTGTAAAACGGGGGTAACCACAGGACCTACCTTATAGGGTTCTTGCATATTCATTGAGATTTGGTGAAAGACTGTCAAGCACTTGGCATGTATAGAAAGTGCTCAACAAATGTATGATGATCTCACCAGCATTATCTTTTCCCTTAAATCCTTCAGCTGTGTGAATCTATAACTCAGGGATGTTAGGAAATTCCCCTTGGAAACGGAAGAAAGAATCCCCCTCCAAACAGACAGTGAAAGCGGGGTGTTCTCTTCAAATACCCAGCAGAACTGTGAGAACAGTCAGAGGGCTCCAAGTGCTCCCAATCTTTCAGCTCCAGTCAGACAGTGTCCAAGATAACAAGCAGCTCAATAGAGTACTGTAAGAGAGGATGGGCACCCCATTTTTTGCTGATGACTTGAACATCTTTTTGCATAAAATTTCTTGACAAAATGTTTTATCAAAATATTTCAGCCTCTGTTGTCCAACTCAAAGGAGGTTTTATCATAGGAATCACCACCAGTAAAAGAGGAATACTGATACAAAAATGGTCTTACTAATAATAACCCAGGGTTTTGGTTTCCAAATTGCTTTATTACCTGTATTTCAAATAATGAACTAGAAAAACAAAACTGGGTTTCAGTGATCAAACTGTTACGTGGTTGAGTGCAGCTCGGAATCCAGGCTTTTAAAACATCAAGTTCACATTTTTTTTTTGTTTTTTTTTTTGCGCCACCGGGCATTGAACTCACAGCCTCATGCCTGCCAGAGCAGGCGCTTAAGGCACTGAGCCAAACTCCCGGCCCTGGTTTTTTTGAGGCAGGGTCGCACTATGTAGCCCAGGCCGGCCTTGCACTCGTGTTGTAGCCCAAGCCGGCCTCGCCTACCTCAGCCTCCCGAGTGCTGGGATTAAAGGCGTGCGCCACCACGCCCGGCAAGTTCACATTCTTTTCACTATATTATAGTATCTTTGAATCACACTGGTGGAACTTCTCTGATCACGGTTATACACTTTATGCTCCTAGCACCAAGTCAAGTTAGTATTTCCAATATCTATCCAGACAAAAACAAAACAAACAAACAAAAAATCCCAGCAATGTCAGGCCTCATGGAAGTATAGTATTAGGAGTTCTAGCTTTTCTAGGTAAATGAGATTTGAGCAGGCAACTGAGGAAACACACACACACACACACACACACACACACACACATGAATTTCTTCTTAATGCATCCTGGTTAAAACAATGTCATTCAGGTGGAGCATTCCTAACCCAAAAATCTGAAATTCAATGGATTTACGGATTACGGATGCTCATTTTGTTAAGTTTATGCAAGTAATGCAAATTTTTAAAAACCTCAAACATGAAATACTTCTGGCCCTAAGCATATCAGATAAGGACTACTAAATTTCTAGGTATAATCAGAGATTATAGGTTATATTGATGAAATTGAAAAGAGTGATAGCTCTATTTAGAAAGATCTTAGCCCCCCATTCACAGTACTTATGCCTTCAAAAACAGCAAAGTTATGATTTTTCATGGTATTCATGAAAATTTTTTCACAACATAGTCATAAAATAATAAAAATATGTAATTCCAAACAAGACAAATTGGACTTTTTTTTTCCTCTAGAAAAGCATAAAGTATCAATACTGCCTAACCAATGAAATGGATATTCTCCAGTCTCCCACAATACAATATCTGGTGTACTTTTTTTGCAGGGAAAAATGGCAGCAACTCTTATTTCTGTGAAGTATTCATCCTCTCAACTAAACTCATTAATCACTTTGCCCTTTGAACGTTTTGCAGCTGAGAAACACTATACTGCGTGTTAGAAAATATTTTCCCAATGTCAACAGTAAAGCTACTGTTGCTTCACTACATAAGACTTACCATTTGAATGCCAAATAAAGAAAATGCTCAATCGTAATAGTAATAAGAAAGAATAGCATGTCAGTTGTGAGGGCACACACTTGTAATACCAACGCTTGGGCGGTTGAGGCAGGAGGATTGGAATTTTGAGGTCAGAGAGACCCTGTCTTATGAAATGAAATGAGATAACCATTCATTTTTGCATGTCAGAATGGCAGTACCTCGTGTTTGCCAGGGCGCAGTGACATAGGTACTCAGGAGGCACATAAATTGGTACCAAGCTTATGGAGGGCAAATTAGTAACATGACACAAAAACCTTAAAAATACACATAACCTTATTCAGAAAGACTCTAGCTAGGATTTTTATCCTGAAAGAATAATTTTAGATGTAAAAATAACTGACTAGAAATGTGCTAATTTTCTATTGCTATGTAACAGATTACCATACACTAGTGGCTCATCACAACTGCCATTTAGGCCCTCACATTTCTGTGGGCGAGAGGTTCAGGGGGATTCAACTGGCTCCTCTGGTTAGGGTTGCAGAAAGCAGAAATCCTGACGTCAGGGGCAGGACTGTTACCTGCACACCCTGGGAAAGAATTTGCTCCCAAGCTCATTTGGGCCAGTTGGAGAATTCAGTTCTTTGCTGTTGTAGGGTGATAGCTCTATTTAGAGGTCCTTGGCATTTTTATTGGGTGTCGGCAGAGGCTGCTCTCATCTCCCAGAGCCTCCCATCAAGTCCCTGTCTGTGGTCCTCTTGGTCTTACAGTGGAGAATTTCTCCTGTGGAGTCTCTTACACAGTCTAGATCTACTCCCTGCATTGCCACTGGTAGGAGAAAACCCTCTGCATTTAATGAGCTCCTGTATTAGGTTGGGGCCGTTCAGATTATTCCCCTTTTGATGAATGCAAAGCCAAATGATTAGTAACCTTGATTTCATCTGCAGACGTTCCTGATATGTAGTATAACATGACCAGAGAGTGTTATCTTACCACGTTCACAGGGGAGGGAATAAAAGGTGAGGGCCACTGGCGGTCATCTTAGAATTCCACATACTACATGAGAATAGTCCTCATACTGTTGTTATGTAATTATAGGCAAAATAGACAAGGACCTGAATGTGCAACAAAATGTTGAGGCATGTCTATCTATCTGTTGAAATACTGTTAAGCCACTGAAGAACATTTAATGGTATAGGAAGAAAACATGATATATTAAGTCAAAATGCAAAATACAAAGCACATGCCAACAAATACTGAATATTACACATGAGGGTGGAGGCTCATAGTTATTCCCATAGTGCTCAGTCCAAGTGAACAATAGGTTCTCAATAATAAATTAAAGACAAATACTGTGTGAGTCTGTGTGTGTGTGTGTGTGTGTGTGTGTACGAAAACAAACCAAAAAAAACAGACATTGTTATGGTTTATATCTAGATGTTCCCCCCGGGCCTCGGGCAGAGCTTCTGGAAGGTGATTGGCCTTTGAGGGTTTATAACTTGCCGTTAGCAAATGGGTCAGTCATGAGGGGAAGGCTGCTGAGGGTGTGGCCTGGAAGGGCTCAGGACCCTTCCCCCTCAGCTCTCTCTGCTTGCCAGGACCTGAGTGGCTCTTCCCCACCAGGACCCCCACTGCGCTGCTCCTGCCCTGGAGCCAGCTCCTGCAGACGGAAACCTCTCTTCCTCTATGCTGCGGGCGTCAGCTTCTGTGTCCCAGACAGAGACAAGGAAAGTGACCGAGATAGACACTGACCAGAATGTTGAATGTTCTCTCAAGGTAGGTGAATGATATATAAACTCAAGGTTCTTTTGTTTCTTTTTTTCATTATGGTTAAAACAATTTTATAGTTTTTTTTTTATTTTTTTGTACCAGGTTATAAGAATTCTTTTTTTTTTTTTTTTAAATCCCAGTATCAGGAAACATAAAGCTGGTGTTTTTCTGATTCAGAATTTGTAGGGGCGATAAGTTACTCTCCTCCAATCAGTAGTTTACAGTCATTTATGGAGAATTAACCACTTTCCAAACTGAAGAAAGCATTCAATCTTTGTCTTCCACAGACAGCAATTATGTCCACATAATCCTTCCTATACCATTCACATAAGCAGCCGGTGCTGCTTCTGAAATTTGCCTGGGATGCATCAGACAATATGTTGCTATAACTCAAGGAGAGTCTCCTGTGAAACTGTGAAAAAACAAAGTGTCCAAAGTTAAGTTAAAATATTACAGGAGACAGATTTGTAGTATAAGGCAAACTAAGATGGGGGCTCAAATGAAGGGCCATGGGATCAAAGAGGTAAGGAAAATGAATTCCTACAGGCAGGATAAAGAAAGAAGCAGCACCTGAGCTCCACTGTAAATGATGGATAAGTACATGGCAGGTAAGGAGAGACAGGCAAACACTTCTGCTGATGGAATGTAGAGTAAAACAGGCAGATGGAAGCTTAGTAAGCACTGGCAGTTCTACGTAACGAAATCTTCCTATTTTTAGTGATATCTTTATTGCCTAATGAGCACTTTTCCTCCAGACATTAAGAGAGTACTCATTTAGTGGGTTACGGACTAACAGCACTGGATAGCAAAACTAGAACCAGACCTTGGTAAGCCTTGAGTGTCAGAATAAGGAGTTGGAATTCACTCGGTGTGCCCCAAACGTCACACGGAATGACACACTGAATGGGAGAAAGAAAGAATCACATGAGAAGCTTTCCCAAGTTATAATAAACGCAAGAGCACGCTCCTGTTTTTAGAAAGAAGTGATGCTTAGTTGTTTTTTTTTTGGTTTTGTTTTTGTTTTTTGGCACCAGGGATTGAACTCACAACCTCGTGCCTGCCAGGTAGGTGTTTACGCCACTGAGCTAAATCCCTGGCCCTATTTTTTGAGACAGAGTCTCACTATGCAGTTCAGGCTGTCCTTGTAGCCCAGGCTGGTCTCAAACTCACAGTGATCCTCCTGCCTCGGCCTCCTGAGTGCTGGCATTAAAGGCATGCGCCACCACACCCTGCAATGCTTAGATTCTTAATATCAGTAAGTTAGCTCCTCAGGTACATGCTACAAAAAAATTTTTTTTTTAAATCTAAGAAGTTCTAGTAACTCATAGTGAACACTTTTACTTTGCACCCTACTTACTTGGGGGATTCTTAGAATGTTCCACCATCACTCAGCATCTTCTAATATAGTTTGTTTCCAAAGGATTAAATTGCTGTGTGATCAGCAATGTAAATACAGCTGCTATGAAGAACAAGGGAATTTTGAGATATCACCAGCATTCCCGTAGAAAATATCTAAAGAATCTAAAGGTAGCAACTAACTTTCTTTCTTTCTTTTTTTTTTTGGGGGGGGGGCAACAGGGTCTCACTATGTAGTCTAGGCTAGCCTTGAACTCACTATGTAGCAGAGGGTGGCCTCAAATTTGTAGTGATCCTCCTGCCTCAGCCTCCTGAGTACTGGGATTACAGGCACGCATCACCACACCTGGTTATCTTTTGGGAAAATCCTAGTAAGCAGTATATAGCATTCAGCATCTAAATCAGAGATAAAAGGGTGAACCTACATTTAATTCATTCAGAAAGGATTAAAAACAGCATGCTTTAACCTATTGTCAGTTTTCCTTCCTGGTCACAAAACAAAAGACCACTGGAGTTCTCCCCAAATGCAGTGAATAAATAGCTAATTTTTAAAAAGCTGAATAAATGAGTAAATAATCTCTACATCATAAGTGTACATGGAAGGCAACTATTCCCCTTTTTCCTTCTCTCTCCAATCATAAATGTCAACTGGAAGAAAAATGATAATCTATTTTTCCTAAACAGAATGGCTAGGTGGAATTCCTCAAGCTGCAAGGAAAAGGAAGAATGGGAGGTAGGAAGGGAGGAAGGAGAGGAAAATAAGTCTCCATCTAAATAGGATTAGGATTAAAACAGGTTTTGTAATCCCTGCACTCTGAGCAACTGAGGCAGGAGGATTGCAAGTTCAAGACCAGCCTGGGAAACCAAGTGACTCAGTGAGAACCCATCTCAAAATAAAAATAAAGGGCTGGGGATTTAGCTCAGGGTGAAGACACTATGCTCAATCCCCAGTATCACAAAATTAATTAATTAATTTTAATATGTCTTTTGGTTAGTAGCAAAAAATTTTCCCATTCCCTGGATTTGATTCCCAGCACCATTTTCTAAAGTGAAAAATTTCCCCAAATCCAAAGTACACAGGCTGCTGCTTCCTTTAAGCTTAAGGTTGTACAGATTTTAACAATATTCTGTCACCAGCTGGAGCAGCTTCTAGTCCAAATTCTAATTTCCCTTATGGCAGTATAAGTCATAGAAAGATTAATTCTCTGCACAACACAAGATGAGAATAATGAAGGAGAAATAATTATGAACAGTACCAGAATCTCGTCTCACCTGTAGAAAGGTGAGAATCTATGACGAGTATCTGATAAAATTACCAGTAATGTCACCAGGGAAAAATTAGCATTACTTCTGAGAAATATTCTATGAGACTCCATTAAAAACTCACAGCAGCTGCCAAGGAAAACTATCCAGCTACGGGCAAATCGCCAAAGTGTTCACCTTTCTAATATAAGAAACACCTTTAACAGTCTAATAGACTAACTTTAGTAAGGTTGAGAATCTTAAGAGACAGCAAGCAAGATTCCTTAAGGGAATCGCCAGCCAAAGTGAAGCAGTCTCATCTGTATCATTCAAGCGCAGATGAGCCCTACTATCTAAGTCACCCTTTGGAAATCTGGGAGTAACACATCTACTTAGCTACAAATTCTGTAGCTACTCTGTTCCTGAACAATAAGAGCAGCAAATATTCTAGATTGAGCAGACTAACGGGCTCCACAGCTAGAGGATGGTTTTGAACAAAAATCCACAGTAAGGTGTGGAACCGAAGTTATGGTTTGAATGAGTTGGCACATATGTTTGTTTCCTCTTCTTCTTTTTTAAGAACAGAATACATTTATTGAAAGAAAGAAAGCGTCCGTCTGAGAGAAGGGTCCTGAGGGGGTTGCCGAGCTTGTTTGTTTCTTTAGTAAAAATAGAGCCATTTAAGATAAGGAAGGCCCCTTTATACTAGATCTACGCTTGAGGATTTCAGTACTGTTTGTGTAAGAGGTGGAACCCTGGAGATCTCAGACAATATTGTTACTTGCACTTGAAATGTTTGTAGTGTCAATAGTATTTACTACGCATGAATCTGGCATATTTTCCACTACACTGAAACTCCCTGGAACTGTGTAGAGGCAGAGTTCTGCCTGGTCTTGTCAGTTAATGTGACAAAGTTAGGCGACCACACTGGCTAAAGAAAGATCAAACCCCACCCCTCTTTTTTGGTGGTACTGGGGATTGAACTCAGGACCTTGTGCATGCTAGGCAAGCGCTCTACCACTGAGCTGCATCCCCAGCCCAAGAAAGCTCAGTGCCACTGAGCACAGCTACCCTTTGCTTTTCTACAAGTGACATGAGAATAAAAATGAGCGGACAAGGCTGTTAAAGGTAAAACAATCTATCGGTTTAAAGGGAGATGCGTGCGGACGAATCGACTACAAGTAATATGCAAATGAGCTTCAGATAGGTCTAGTAGAACTGCGCAGTCACCAGAGCACCCGAAGTGCAGGTGGTGGCCCCGACTTAGGGAACTGGGAAGTGCCGAGAGAAGGGATGATGCAGCGGTTTCTGCAGACAGGCCAGCGATCTACTTCAAAAGGAGTGGAGCGAGCAAAGAAAGCGGAGCTCGGACGTGTGGGAAAAGAGGAACAGAGAAGACAGGAGTGAGCTACAGTCGGCGCGCGAGCGAGCAGCCGCAGATGGAAGGAGAGAGGCGGGACCAGGAGCTGAGGGAGGGGCGTCTCCGGGGCGGCCGGGGTCGCCCGCGGCCTGGAGTAACCTTCCACGCGCTCCCCGGCGGCCGCTCTCCCGTGGTAGCGTGGCGGTGAGCTACGTCCACCCCCACCCAATGCGTGAGGCCGGGGTGTGTGAGAAAGAAGCGACGCCGGCGCGCCCTGTCGGAAGCTCCCCTCTCCGGCTGCTGCGCCTGGCGAGCAGAGCGCGCAAAGCTCCGCGTCTCACCCGCAGCCCGAACGCTACCCGGGCAACCGCGCCGGCGGAGCCCCGGATGTGGTTGCTAGGGCCGCAGCGGGAGGGGCGGGGCCAGCTTCTGGACGCTAGCCGGCACCATAGAGACGCGGCGGCGACGGCCCGGTGTAGGGAGAGAGGGGCGGCCGTCCCGGGCCCAGGACAACGCGACTTCCGGCCTCCTCACTTCCGGCGTCGCTGCTCCGGGTGCAGCTTCTGGAGGCCGGGGTGAGAGGTCGCCGGCCGAGTGTCCTCGCCGGTTGGTCAGTGTGAGGCGGTGACAGCTGCAGCTGCTCCCCGCCCCGGAGATCCGAGGTGCGTGGGGGAAGCGAGGAGAGAGCGAGCCCGGGTCGCGTTTCCGCCCACTTCTCGCCGGGTGCAGGCGATTCCAGAGCGCGGCGGCGGCGCCGATCCTCGGTGTGGGAGCTCCGGGTTCCCCGCGGACAGGTGAGGGCGGAGCGGGCCGGCCGCGGGTGCGCGGGGGCTGGCGGCGGGGCTGCGGACTCGCGGGGCGCTCTGTCCTCGGCGCGTGCCGCGTCTGCCCGAGCCTGTGCCTGTGGTTTCCGCCCCTGCATTCCTCCTGGCGGTCGAGGGTGCCCCAGAAACTGCAGGGAAAAGGGTCTGGACCGACCCTTCAGGGGGGCACCCCCGGCTCTGCGTGGATTCGGTGGGAAGAGGCCGCTGGGTGCGGATACCTAACCCAGCGTCGGGACCGGCCGCCTTCGGGTTCGGCGTGCAGCCCCCGCCCCTCTCCTCGCTGCAGCCCCCCACTTCCTCGCTCCGGCCCGGAGAGGGCGGGAGGCGGTGATAGTCCTTCCGAGAGGTTCCCCGGGCCGCCGTGCCGGAGGAGCCTTGCCCAGGAAACGTCCCGAGCCTGCCTGTGCCTGCGGGAACGTCCAAGGCACGCTGGAGTTTGTGGCTGTGACTTGTGGCTCTTTCCTCTGTGCCAAGTTGCTACTGCCTACGTGTCTAGGAAAGGGAAAGAGAGTTGCACTTAAAAAAAAAAAAAACACTAGATTTTAGACGCTGCATTTTTCCCTCTTTTATTACTGCTTTCTTTGCTTTGTTCTTATCTTCCTCTTGAACCCCTCGATCTCAAAACTTTGCACCTTCCTCTTCCCCTAGATCGTGTTGCCGCCCTTCTCAGGAATCCTGTCGCTCTTCGCTCTTTTATTTTCTTTTTCTAGTGAAAGCGTATTTACTCAGCTCTTATTTGATAAGAAAAAAGGGAAGAATTACAGGAGTTTTCCTCAACGTGTTCTTTCACCTGTAAGGGTGTGTTCACCTTTGCCGTTTAATGAACTGCGTTGACTTAGAAAGGTGCACCTGATTGGCTCCTCGCTCGGGTAGCCTGTTCAAGGCTGCGGGCATTGACCGTTTCATTACTGCTGTTTAATAGGGAGTACATTGTACGCTACGTATACTTTTCTTTCCACTTGACCTGTTTTTTGTTTGTTTTGTTTTGTTTTGTTTTCCTTGCTCAGTGTGAACAACCCCCCCCAATCACAAACAGTAACACTTTTTATCTAGGAAAACAAAATATTTTTATTCCTACTTTATTTTTTGGATCAAAATATCTACTTCAGTTACTTTGGTTGCTTTTCAAGTTGATAAATTAGTTTTCCTTAGATTATGATTTTCCTTAATCCTGGGTTGTGAGTTGGGGTGCAGGGTTTAAGTTTCAGTGATTTTTTAGGGTCTTCGTCATTCCCAACCTTGAAATTATATGCAGAATATTTTTGGGTGCATTTTTTTCTCAAAGGAGAACGACTTTTTTTATTTTATTTTATTTTTTGTGGCACTGGGGGTTGAACTCAACCTCGAGCCTGCCAGACAGGTGCTTAAGCCACTGAGCCAAACTCTCGGCCCTAGTTTTTTGAGGCAGGATTGCACTATGTAGCTCAGGTCGGCCTTGTGCTCGCCTTGTAGCTCAAGCCGGCCTCGAACTCACAATGCTCCGCCTACCTCAGCCTCCCGAGTGCTGGGATTAAAGGCGTGCGCCACCATGCCCGGTTACTTTTTGTTTTTTGTTTTTTTTTTAAATAAAATTGGACTAGGGATATAGCTCAGTGGCATAGCGCCTGCCTGGCAAGCTCAAGGTCCTGAATTCGATTTCCAGTACACAAAAGCAATCAGATTATCAGAAGAGATATGTGATGTCCAGGTAGAGTAGAAACTATGGAGAGCCTTGTTAAAGTTTATGAAAACATTTTTTTTTGGTAGGGACATTTAGCTGTTATTTTCCCAAACTGTAAATGGGTTGTTTGGGTTCCAAGAACAGTAGAATGCAAGGATTATAACTTGATATTGAAATCTTTAACTACTTCAATACTTAGTATTTCTAAATTCCTTCCTAGAGATACTGAAGGAAGTGACAGTGTCAACGTACTTAGTTCATGATTTGTGGTTTTGAGGTTTCTTTTTAGGGTTGGCTGTTTGTGGCCAGTGCTCTGGCAATTGTGTGGATTTGTAAAATGATGTATTTATCATTACTGAATACATATTAAATATCACGGATCCACTATGTACAGAAAAAGTTTAAATTCCGGTTATACTTGGCTTTCATTTTTTTGTTTTTCACTTGAGCCATCTACCTCGCTAGGAATGGCAAATAAGATATTTTGCTAGGAATGGCAAATAAGATGTTTCAGGAATGTTGTCCATAAGCTTTATCTGAACTTCTCTTTCTCTCCATTCTGTGTTAGGTATTTTAACGATTGCTTCTCTCTTGTAAATAAGGGTCTTTTCAAACTTACTGTAAGTTTTAGGGCATATATTTGCTTACTGGCTTTGTTGTAAAGTGTTTGTTAATTATTTGAAGGCCGAAGTTCTAAAGGTTTGAAGGTTGTTTCATACAGTTTTGAACTTGAAGAGACCTATATACAGTTCATCATAATCTCTCTGAAGTATCTAGTTTTTTCTGATCGCAAAATAATTTTGACTCTGTGAGGCATCCTTTCTTGGGGAGGCAGTCAATATAAAGTTGTAAAGAATAAGTTATGCTAAATTAGTTTTCTTTTATTTCAGTAGACAATCCAGCAGACAAATTTTATCTAACACCCTAGTGACAAGCACATGTATTTATACTGTATACTGTTTGCCAGACATGCCCAGTACTTTACGTGAATATCTCATCTAACCCTCCTAGCAACTTTATAAGGTGGTAAAGCCCCACAATTCTATAGATCAAGCAACTGCAATTTAGTGACTAACCAAAGCTAAAATATTATGCTCAGACTTACGCAGTGGAGTCAGGATTGGATCCCAAGTGTCCAACTCTGGTTTACTATATATAGCTTTTATTAGTCTCTCTCTGGTTGCTGGGACAGAATATCTGACACCCACAATTTTTTTTTTTTTTTTTTTTTTTTGGTACCAGAGATTGAACTCACAACCTTGGTGCTTAAGCCACTGAGCTAAACCCCCGGACCTATTTTTTTTGAGACAGGGTCTCACTGTGCAGTTCAGGCTGGCCTTGAGCTCACTTTCTAGCCCAGGCTGGACTCAAACTTGCAATGATCCTCCTGCCTCAGCCTCCTGAGTGCTGGGATTAAAGGCATGCACCACCATGCTCAGCATGACACCCACAGTTTAAAGGAAGAGTTGATTTTGGGCCTCAATTTCACTGAGTTCAGTCCATGGTCAGCAGGCTCCAAGGCACAGTGAAAAGACGTGGTAGAGGAAAGCTGCTCATGCCATCGTGGTCAGGAAGCAGAGAGAGAAGGGATGAGCTGGGGACAGAAATACACCCTTCGAGATCATGTCCCTAGAGCTAAGAGCACAGTCAGCTGTGAATTCATCTGTGGACTAATCCATTGAGTAGGACGGTGTTCCCATGATCCAGTCACCTTGCAAAAACCCCACCTCTGAACTCAAGACTGTTTGGAGACATTTTATTTTTATTTTTTTATTTTATTTTTTATTTTTTTGTGACACCAGGGATCGAACTCACAACCTTGCGCCTGCTAGACAGGTGCGTAAGCCACTGAGCCAAACTCCTGACCCTAGTTTTTTTGAGGCAGGGTCGCACTATGTAGCTCAGGCTGGCTTTGTGCTCACGTTGTAGCGCAAGCTGGCCTCGAACTCACAGCACTCCTCCTACCTCAGCCTCCTGAGTGCTGGGACTAAAGGTGTGCGCCACCACGCCCGGCTGGAGACATTTTAGATGTAAACCCTAGCACAGCTTCTGCTATACTTCCATTTTATCTTTTTTTTGTTTGTTTGTTTGGATTAGACATTAGTTGACAGTAAACTTTTTTCTTTCACACTTTTTTTTGTTGTTGTTGTTGGTACTCGTGACCTTGTGCTTGCCAGGCAGGCACTGTGCCACTGAGTTATATCCCCAGCCTCTAGACATTAAGCAAAGGTCTTTTCCTGTATTACTCTTCAATGGAAGAACATCTGGTTGAAAGTCATACTGAAAAGTTTGATGAAAAGAAGCAAATTTGGAGGAGGCCTGTACAGTAGTAGTAAATAGATTTTTTTCCCATGGACACATATGTAAGTGAGAGAGAGAGAGAGAGAGAGAGTTATGCCATGAGGAGTGGAAAATAGGAGCATAACTGATATAAGAATAATCTTGGCATTATAAGAATCTGGAAATACAGGTATCAGAATGATAAATTTGGAATGGAAGGAGTAAATTTAACAGGGAACTTAAGGTAAAATAGCTGTGGGTAAAAACTAACAGGATTTGTCAGATTGGAAGGTGAGTTGTCCCAGGTATTGTAGAAGATAATGACTTCTAAAGCAACAAGGTATGACTCATCTTACCTAAAAGCTTTTGCACAGCAAGAGAAACCACCAACAGAGTAAAGAGACAGCCCATAGTGTAGGAAAAAATTTTGCCAGCTGTTCTTCAGACAAAGAACTAATATCTAGAATATATAAAGACACCCCCCCCCCCCGCAAAAAAAAATCAGACCTCTCAAATTTAAAGACCCAATCCAAAAATGACATCTAGGGGTCAGGGATATAGCTCAACTGCACAGAGCCTGCCTGGTAAGTGTGAGGTGGTGAGTTCGACAGATAAGCAAACAAACAAACAAACAAACAAAAAGGCATCTGAAATGAATAGATACTTCTCAGAAATGGAAACAGCAAATAAATATATTAAAAAATGTTCAACATCACTGGTCATTCAAGAGATGCAAATTAAAGCAATGCTGAGATTCCATCTTACTCCAGAAAGAATGACTGTTATCAAGGAATCAACCAATAACAAATGCTGGAGGGGCTGTGGGGAGAAAGGAACCCTTCTCCACTGTTGGCGGGAGTGTAGGCTGGTGCAGCCACTGTGGAAATCAGTGAGGAGATTCCTCAAAAACCTAAAGTCAGAGATTCTATTTGGCCCAGCTATTTGCCATCTTGGCATCTTCTCAAGAATTAAAAGCATTATACCACAGTGATACATATATTGGTACATTTTATGGATAGATAATGATCCCATTGATCATAGAGAATTTCTGTGCACACTCATGTTTATAGCAGCACAGTTTGTAATAGCTAAATCTCGGAAACAGCCCAAATGCCCATCAGGTGGTGAAGGAAGATTTTTTTATGCAATGGAGTCCTACTCAGCCATAAAGAAGGATAAGCTTGAGACATTTCTAGGTAAATGGATTCACCTTGAGACATACTCTTAAGTGAAATAAATCAGACATGTAAATATCAAATTGTTTCTCAGGTATGAGAAAGTGAAAGTATAAATAAGGACCAAAATATATAATAGATATTGCAAAATAGGAAGAAAATGTTCAGTGGAAATAGGAAAGGGGAGGGAGGAGGGGGAAAGGAAGGAAGGTAAAAGAAAAAAATGAGAAAAAGAGGATAAAATGAAAGTAAGGAGGGAAAGCGGGGATTGGAAGGGGTAAGGGAAGGGGAAAAAAAGAATCAAGATATATCACGTACAGGTACAGATTCCCTGTTATGATTGTGATCATCATGTATACCTAAAATGTACCAATAAACGATTAAAAAAAAAAACCAGAAAGATCTGAAAGTAATCTTGTTGTCCTTGGTTAGGCAATTACGAAAGCCACTTAACAGCTCTTGTAAATTCTCAACTATACAGAATTCTTGCTCCCTCTCTCTCTGTGTATGTACGCATTTTTCCCTCCTTCTTTTCTATTCTTCCATCTCTCCTCTAGTTCTTCTAAACCTTTATTTTAGGATGGGCATAGGTAGCTGTTGCTGGGTTCTGTTAGCAATTGATTCTTGTAAAACAGTGTGTGACCCTTTTTGAAATACTTTTTCACCCTTAACAGGCATACTTATTTAAGTGAATACTGTTCTGAGTGAATAGTCTGCTTTGAAATATACCTCTGATACTACCGTTAATTCATACCGAGATGTACAGAAATCTAAAGTTCTTCCTTGGCTTTCTCACTTCACCTTAGTTATTAGAATCTAAATCTAAATGTGCATGATTTTTGTTTTGTTTTTGTCTTTCTTTGTTGGTGGCGCTGGGGATGAACCTAGTGCCTTTCATGTGCTAAGCAGATATTCTACCACTGAGTTAATATCCTCCATGCACAGTAACTGAGTATTTGGAAAAAATCAGACTCTCTTGAAAGACAAAGATTTGTCATCAAAAAGAATTTTTAGAATATTTTGGGCTCCGAAGGCAGTTGTAAACCCGTTGGTTGCTCAAACCTCTTGTGAAAATACAGTATTATCTTTGCCACTTCTCGCTTTGTTTCATTTTTGTCTGATAGCTTTGGACCAGCAGCTTCTGATGTTGAGGCTTTGGGGCAGTATCACAACAGCCGCAGTGGGGTGAGAGGTCTAGGATCATTCAGAGGAAGGAGTCTGTTGGCCGACTCCCTTTTCACCCTGCACGAGATAACTCTAAAGCAAGGTTTCCACGCTTACTTGCATCATAGCACACAAAAGTGATTCTATTTGTGCCACAGACCGTAGCTGGCCCTGCCTATTCCCTGAACGCTGTGGGGCGCAGAGAGGTGGGGTCGTATTTCCGCACATCTCTAATCCATTCTCCGCACGTTGGTGGGAAGGCTTTGCCCGAGAGCAGGAGGTGTTACCCTTGGTTTAACATTTTATGTTTAGCATGTAATAACTTACAAAACACTTTCACATATATTCTTACTTTATTTTTACTCTGGCCATATCATATAAGTAGAGTAACATTTCAGGACTGTATAAGAAATGAGGAAATTGAGGTTTGTGTAAAATGTGTAATTCAAACTCACACAATTAAAGAGATGGATCAAGAATTCACACCCTGCCAGGAGTTTGGCTCAGTGGCTTAAGCGCCTGTCTGGCAGGCGTAAATTTGTGAGTTCAATCCCAGGTACTGCAAAAAAACAAAAAACAGAACAAAACAAAACAAAAAAAAGAATTCACACCCTGGTTATAGGAGTCACTGGGGGGTCTGGCAGTGGCTTTCGATCTCTAGGATGGCCAAGACCCTTTTTTGTTTGCATGTAGTTTTTGTCATTTATTGATTACTTCTTTTGCTAAGCCATTGTTTTATAGATTATGTATTAGACAGCCCTACTTTTTATTAACAAATGGAGAAACCAGTTCAGAAAACAGCAGAACAACAAATGGAGAAACCAGTTCAGAAAACAGCAGAACTTGTTAGTCCGGAGTCGTCCAAGAAGTGAAAGAACCACAGGACTCATAGTCAGGGTTGCCTGACTCCCTGGTTTCCCTGGGGTGACCGATTCCCAAGCACTGAGAGCGGACAGCGGCTTTCAGCTGGGTGCATGACTCTGATGGCAGTGGGCAGTGGGCAGTGGGCAGTGCTGGTGCTGATATTTGGGGTAGAGATGAATTAGGAGGGAGCTGTGGTAAAACTAAAAAGGAAGTATCTAACGAAAGGGTTAAAAATACCCTCTTCCTCCTGTATGGTGAACGTTAGCCCGCCCTTCCTCTCTCCCTCCCTGCCTCCTTGCTTCCTCGATAGTCCAGGATGAACTCGGCCTTCACCCATGCTCACCACGTGAGCTACTTCTCCGGCCCAAGGGGTTTTGTTTTTTGAGTCAGGGTCTCTCTCTATAGTTCAGACTGACTTTGAACTCACTATGTAGCCCAGGCTGCCCTTGAACACATGGTGATCCTCCTGCCTCAGCATCCCAAGTGCTGGGATTGCAGACCTGTGCCACCATGCCTGGCTAGTTTATTTCCTCTGGCTTGGTCACTTATAGACTTATAAATGATTTTTTATTTTCCTCTCTGTATTTCCTTACTTTCCTGTACTATATTTAATTACTTTTAAACTCAAATATATATACTATATTCTTAAAATAAAAATTCAAATAATATAATAAGCAGATGGAATGAAAGTTTCTTCTGCTCCTCAGTCCTTCCATCTCCTCCAGCCGCTTGCAGTTAATTTGGAAAGTAGTTGTTGAGGATCAGATGAAACATAAGGAAACTCAGAACTTGTTCTCTGTTATTGCATGGCCTATCTACTTGTGACTACATTAGTAGAAATAAAATAGAAAATTAGGCTCTTCAGTTGTACCAGCCACATGTTAGTGTCAGGAGTCACTCGTGGCTGCTTTATGGGGCAGTGCAGACTTTGAGCATTTTCAACATTTGCCAGCTGTTCCAGAACTTTAAAATGATATTTGTTTGGTGACACGTTATTGAGCCATGATTTAAAAAATCTTTGTGTCTCCCATAGTGCCCAGCAATTTTTGTTTTAACTGATGAATATTACTATCATGTTTTCTCTCAGCTACTTAACTAAATCCAGATGGTCGAAGTCTAAGTCGAATGTTTTTCTTGGCTACTTAAGGATTATAGTTAGCTGCTTTTCTAGGATAAAAAAATATCAGCTTTTCTAGGGACTTGAGTGTTTTCTGTCTCCTCTGCATATCTTGCTGACTAGTTGACACTCTTGGTTATCGAAAATCCAGGATATCTAAAAGTAACTGATTTCCTCTTCTTCCCTTGCAAACCCCCAAAATATTGGTCTGCTTTCTTCATCTCTTTTTTCAGTGAATAATACCGTTATGTTTTCATTATAAAATTCAAAAAATCTAGGCGTGAACCTTATTGAACCTTATACCCCCTCCCTGCTATATCAAATGTGTCAACAAGTTTTATTAATCTGCTTTATGAGTCTTTCTTGAAACTATTTGTTTCCAATACCACCACTTTAGTTTATGACCATCATCTCGCTGGAATCTCCTACAGCAGCTTCTGTTCTTGTTAGCTCACCATTCTCTTGCCCTTCTCTAACCCATTATCCATCCCGAAGGCACAGTAATTTACTTAGAAACACATCTGACTGATACTTTCCTCCCTCCTCCCCTAATCCTTTAATGGCTTTCCTTTGCTTCTAGAGTGAAAATAAAAGTCCTTGACAATGCGTTGTCCCCCAGCCTTGTTCGGGTGTGTTCGGGGAAGTCTGCCTCTAGTCTGTCCCTGCCTTGCTCCCTGCTGCCTCTGCGCTTGCTGCGTCTGTCTGCACTGCGCTTTCTTCACTCGCACTCACTTGGGGGCTCCTCGTTGTCCTTAACCCTTCACCTGAAGTTTTACTTCCTTAGGGAATGTCTGACCTCCCGGATTACAGGAATAACGTTATATATGTCCATAGTTGCAATTTATATCTATTTTATAATAAGATTGTCTTTCTCTTCTAGGCCTACAAACTCCATGAAGTAAGGGCATCTTATTTTCTTTTTCACTTAGGAATTTGTAGAATTTAGGATAGTATATGACCCCTGAGTATTGACTCATTAAATTTTTAAATTGATGGGATTTCTAAATTATTGTGAGGATAGTGTAGAGGTTTCTGTATATCCTATGTCCAGTTTCCCTTATTATGAACATTTCATTAAGCTAGTGCATGTGTTACAATTAATGAACCAATATTGACATTATTAATAACTAAAATTTATATTCCTTACATTGCTTCATTTTTCCCTTCGTGCCCTTTTTCCATTCCAGAATCCCACCCAAGATACCATTTTCCCTTTAGTCTTCGAGTGTTCTCCTGGCTTGGCAGCTTCTCAAAGTTTGACATAGTCGATCATCGACAAGACTACTGAGCAGGTGACTTGTGGACTGTGATCCTCCAGTCGGGAGTTACCTGATGTTGCTCTCACAGTTAGGCTAGGTAATGTGTCTTGGGTGGAAGACCATAAATAAAGTGCCATTCCCATACAGGATGCCGGCTGTAGGACTTGGCACTGTTGACGTTCACCTTGGTCCCTTGTCGTGAGGTTTGTCCTGTTGTCCATTGTGAAGTGAGTCTTCTTCCCGCCTCCCTCTGTGCGCTTTTCTTCGTAGAGCCGGTCTCTGTGCAGCGCACTGTGCGAGATGTGGGGAGCTATGCTCCCCTTCCTTAAGCGCACCCTTTTTAGAGACCTCCTGTAAGGGAGGTTTGCCTCTTCTCCCCCATCTACCGGCTTAGTCGTTGGTTTGTGTCAGTGTTGACTCCTGGACCTTACACTTCCTGTTGTACCCCAGGGTGTCTCTTTGTCCTGCTCCAGTAGCTCTGGCTTTGCCACTGGGGGCTCCTGCAGCTTCCATATCCCCTCGACACACCCCATCAGTACAAGATTGGTTTTGGTTTTGTTTTTGTTCTTTTGAATGCTTTTTTTTTTAAAACTCTGTGGTACTGCAACATGCCACCCATGTCCTAGAATGAGCCGTTTCCCAAGGAGCTTTTGTTCCTTTTCTTGCAGAATGGTGTTAGAAACTGACATTTGGGACCCTTGTGTGCTCATTGCCACTGCGGTGTTGCTGCTTCCTGGCCAGTTGGCAGACAGACAGACGGGAAATCCGTGTTTGTGCACACTCACTCGCGTTAGTGAGCGAATGCGTTTATAGATATTTTTGTATGTAATTGTCTCTGCTCTTACTGTGAGCTTGTTTCCATTGGAAAAAAAAAATACCCATGGATTTTGAGGAGGTTTATTTGGGAGTTTCAGGAATTTAGTAACGAAGTAACTCTACAGTTATCCATTGCTGGGGGCAACGATGTTTCATATATGTAACGTTAAATATCAGGCACTCACAGTGGTTCTCTTGGTTCCGGGTTGACTTGACTTCTAATGTTCTGAAATGCAGCTGGCCATCTGTGGAGAATGAAGCCACAGTACACTGAATAATTTGGAGTTTATTTCCAGCTAGTTTTCTTTTTCGAGACTAATTCAGTTCTGTTTTTATGATACAACTTTTTTTCCTCCATTCCCCTATCCTCCCTTCAATCCATCCGCCCCTCCCAATCGAGAGTAATTCCGTTTTAAGAGTCTTACTTTACTTCTCATTAGCTTCTCTGCAACAAAATCTGAATGGGGAACATAAGAAGACTGTGAAACAGTTAATTTTGTTACTTCATTAAAAGTTGATTGTAGTGGTGGGGTTGAGCATGGTTGAGTATTAATAGATTGATTCTGAGTTGTTCCTATTCCTGCATACAATTAAGAATGAACTGTGTTTGATCAGGGTTTTCCATTTTTGAATTCTAATGAGCAGCTCTTTTGTTGTTGTTTCTTTGTTTTTTGTGTTTTTGAGACAGGGTCTTGTTATGGTATATGAGGACATTAATTTGAAAAATTCAAATTATAATTTCTGTTCAACTACACTCATCTCATAGACACTTTAGTATTAGATGTTTTGAGTCCTTAAACCTAGTGGCATCATGCAGACTGTAAATGCAGGGATACCTTTTTGTTTCTCCCTCATTCATGGAGTCTTCTGTTTCCTCTTTAGATTTGGAGACCTGGTAAATGTAGTACCTCTTGATCAAGGTCCCAGGGTCCTCAGTAACTTGTAAGTACATTTAAGAGTGATAGGACATACCCAAGCGTGATGGTGCCAAATTGTAATCCCAGCACTCAGGAGGCTGAGTCAGTAGGATTGCTGGGAATTCCAGACCAGCCTGGGCTGCATAGTGAGTTCAAGACCAGCCTGACGTACATAGAGATGCTGTTTAAAACAAAGCAGAAACACCCAAAACAATCAAGTTGTATGGTATAAAATTCTCCTTCATTGGCCAGTTGGGCGTGGTGGCGCACACCTTTAAACCCAGCACTCTGGAGGCTGAGGTAGGAGGAGCGTTGTGAGTTCAAGGCCTGCTTGGGCTACAAGGCGAGCACAAGGCCGGCCTGAGCTACATAGTGCAATCCTGCCTCAAAAAACTAGGGCTGGGAGTTTGGCTCAGTGGCTTAAGTGCCTGTCTGGCAGGTACGAGGCTGTGAGTTTGATCCCCAGTACTGAAAAAAAAAAATTCTCCTTCATTGAAAGTTCTCATATGCTTTCCCTCTGGTCTGTTCAGTTTTTCTGATATCTGAAGTTTTTTGTTTTTTGTTTTTTGTTTTTGAGACAGGGCCTCAATTTGTGGTTCAGGATGACCTTAAACTCACTGTGTACCCCAAGCTGGCCTTGAACCCTCAGATCCTCCTGCCTCAGCCTCCTGAGTGCTGGGATTACAGGCATGTGCCACTATGCCCTGCCAAAAGGTTATTTTTTAACAGTGAAATAAAAACAACCTGAAACAGCTAACTTATTTATAAACCTCAGGTGATAATATGTACAGGTTTTTACAAACACTAACTAGTAATTCACTTTGTAGGATATTGGTCCTTAATGAAAACCTCTGGCTGATTGTGGAAAGTGAGCCCAAGAAATGACTTCCAATGTAACTGGTTCTTTTTTTTGTTTCGTTTTGTTTTTTTGTGGCACTGGGGATTGAACTCACAACCTCGCGCCTGCCAGGGCAGGCGCTTAAGCCACTGAGCCAAACTCCCAGCCCTCGTTTTTTGAGGCAGGGTCGCAGTATGTAGCTCAGGCCGGCCTTGCGCTTGCGTTGTAGTCCAGGGTGGCCTCGAACTCGAAACACTCCTCCTACCTCAGCCTCCCGAGTGCTGGGATTAAAGGCGTGTGCTGTAACTGGTTCTTGAGGCCTGAACATTAGTGGTAGTGGTAGTTTTGTAGCAGTCATTCATCATTCTGTGTGTGTGTGTGTGTGTGTGTGTGTGTGTGTGTTTTGTTTTGTTTTTTGAGGGAAGATCTCACTGTCCTGTAGTTCAGTCTGGCCTTGAACTCACTTTGTAGCCCAGGCCAGCTTTGAATTTGCTTTGATCCTCCTGCTTCAGCCTCCTGAATGTTGGGATTACAGGCCACCATGCCTGACTTATCATCTGTTTTAAAGACAATTTTTAAAGATAACTGAATTTATCTGGAGATGAGAAAACACATGGATATATACAGTGGTGCTTGGGATTGAGCCTTGGGTCTTGCCGATTCTGAGCAGGTGCTGAGTTGCTGGGCTGTGCCCGCCGCAGAGGATGTGTGTCCTCGACAGCACAGACACAGGTCACTCACTGGTTAACATCTGTCCTCCCCGTTCACGTTAACAAGCTTGCCCTTAGGAAATAAATGTGAAGTAGATCACAGTACTTAAAAATACGAACATAGACAGTACCTGTTTCTGCACTTCTCAGTAGTTTTGTTTCCCTGTCTACCTTGAGTTATTTGGTTTTTTCAAGAGCTGGATGATACTGGTGAGTTTTCATACCTGGGGCTAGTGTTTACTCTAAGGGGACGGGTGATGACTGTGATTTTCTGAGGAAGTTGAAGACCAGAAACATGAGAATTGCATTATCTTTCTTTCATTCCATTCTTCTTTGCCTCTGCAGTTTTCTTACTACTTTCATTCTTTCTTCAGTTAAAGAAATTTCCTCCTTCTGTTTTAGGGTAATTCCTCTATTCTTGCTCAAAATTTCTATTATTTTAAAAAAATTATTTGTACATATTTGCCATATGTTTTTATCATAGAGAAATTTTATCAAAGAGAATTTGTACGTTACTTAGTATGTCTGAATTCTTTCTTTACCATGTCCCTTCCTTCCCTTTAACAATTCCTCCTCTCCCCATTTACAAAATCTTTGTTTCCATTTTTTCGCTGTTATTCTCTTTTTTAAAATACCTTTGCCCTTCTTTCTCTTCCTTCTCCCTTTCTCTTGTTCCCCTTTCCATTTGAATGTTCTTCCTACTTCCTGATATCTGTCCCCCCATTTGCTCCTTATTTACTTCACACAAGGGAAACAATGTGATATTTAAACTTGTGTGCCTGACTTATTTCCCTTAACATTTTGGTCTCAAAGTACATCTATTCACCTAAAAATGATTGAAGTTTGTCCTTCTTTATGGCTGAGTAGTATTCCATTGTATATAAGCACCACATTTTTTTTTATTCATTCATCTGTTGATGTGCATATGGGCTGTTTTCAAGATTTAGCTATTATAAATTATACTGCTATAAACATGGGCATCCAGATATCACTGTGGTATAATACTGTTAACACTTTTGGAAAAGTACCTAGAAGGGGCACAGGTGAGTCAAATGAACCTCTAGTTTTAGTTTTTTGAGGACTCCATACTGATTTCCATAGTGGCTGTACCAATTTACACTCCCACCAACAATGGAGAAGGGTTCCTTGCTTTTGCTATTAGGTCTCTTCTGGTTCCATATGAATTTTAGGATTATTTTCTCTAGTTCTGTGAGTTGTGCTCTTGGTATTTTGATCAGAGTTTCATTAAATCTGTATAACAGTTTTGGAAGTGTGACCATTTTCACTATATTTGTTCTGCCAATCCAAGACAGGGCATGGCTTTCCATTTTCTAATATCCTCTTCAATCTTCTTTTTCATAGTACTGTAGTTTTCAGTGTGTCTTTCACTTCTTTCATTAGATCATTTCCTAAATATTTCATTCTTCTTGATGCTGTTGTGAAAGTTTTGTTTCTCTAATTGCTGTCTTAGTGAGTTTATTTGTGTACAGGAATGCTATTGATTTTTGACTGTTGACTTTATATCCAGCTACATTACTGAAATTGCTTATTAAATTTAGGAATCTTTGGTGGAGTTTTTGGGGTCTTCTATGTAGAATGTGATGTCATTCACAAGTAGTGATATTGAATTTCTTCCTTTTCCATCCTTACTCCTTTTACTTCTTTCTCTTGTCTCATTGCTCTGGCTAGTTTCCAGGACTGCATTGAACAGGAGTGGTGATAGTGAGCATCATTATGTTGTTCTTGATTTTAGAGGGAAAGCTTTCTATTTTCGACCATTTAGTATGATGTTGGTTGTTGGTTTGTCATAGATGGCTTTTATTGGATTGTGATGAAGACCATCAATTCCAATTTTCTGTGGGGTTTTCATCGTGAATGGGAGGCAGACTTTGTCAAATGCTTTTTCTGCATCTATTGAGATGATTGTATGGTTTTTGTCTTTGGTTCTGTTAATGTGGTGTGTTACATTTATTTGTGTATGTTGAACCATCCCTGCATCCCTGGGATGAATCCTACTTGGTCATTGTCTTGGTGACTACTTGATGTATTGTCTTGATTTACTGTGTTCTGTTTGCCGTATCTTATTGAGGATTTTTCCATCTATGTTCATTAAGAAGATGGCTTGTAGTTCTCTTTTTTGGTTGGATCCTTCTTGGTATCAGTGTATCAAGGTAATGTTTGCTTCCAGGAATCACTTCGTTAATGACTTTTTTGCTTCCAGGAATGACTTTCAATTTTGTTAAAGTGTCTGAAGGATAGTGGCATTATATCTTATTTAAAGTTCTTATAGAATTCAGTGGTGAATCCATCAGAATCTTGGCTATTTTTGGTTGGTAATTTTTTTTATTACTTCAATTATAATGACTGATATTGGATCATTTAAATTTTTTGTATCTTCTTGATTCATCTTTGGTAATGTATCTATGAATCTGTTCATTTCTTCTGAGTTTCCTATTTTATTAGAGTGCAGGTTCTTAAAGTAGGTGCTGATGATTTTTTGGATTTCTGCAGAATCCATTGTGATTTTATGCTTTTCATTCCTAATTGTGTAGATTCGGGTCTTTCTGTCTTTCTGTGTATCTATCTTCCTTTTCTTCCATCCTGCCTTCTTTGATAAGGTTGACAAAGTGTTTGTCTGCTTTATTTACTCTTTCAAAGAATGAACTGTGATTCATTCTTTGTATTATTTTCTTAGTCTAAGTTGCAGTTTCCTTCCTCATATGAGTGTTAGGTTTAACTTGTTCTGCTTTGTCTAGAACCTTGAGGTTCCACATCAGATTATTTATTTGAGCTTGTTCTGTTTTTCTGATG
The DNA here is from genome assembly GCA_004363535.1 of Dasyprocta punctata. Taxonomy (NCBI): domain Eukaryota; kingdom Metazoa; phylum Chordata; class Mammalia; order Rodentia; family Dasyproctidae; genus Dasyprocta; species Dasyprocta punctata. The sequence continues at coordinate 31,857 of RJWM01006744.1, forward strand.
TGGGAATACGCTGCTATAAATCTTCCTTGTAAGACTGCTTTCATTGCTTTCCGTAACTTCGGATATGTTGCATTGGCATTATTGTTTAATTGTCAACTGTCTAATTTCTTTTTTAATTTCATCTGTGACCAATTGATTGTTCAGGAGAATATCATTTAATTTTTATGTATGTTTGCAGTTTTTGTGGTTTCTTTTGCCATTGATTTCCAATTTCATTGCCCTGTGATCTGATAATATTCATGGGATAATCTCAGATCCTTTGCATGTTCTATGAATTAGTATGTAGTCTGTCTTGGAGAAGGTCTCCAGTGCTGCTGAGAAGAGCTATCCTGTTGCTGCAGGATGAAGCAATGTAGATTTCTACTAAGTCCGTTTGTTCAGAGGTATGGTTCAGCTCTGATATTTCTTCATTGATTTTTTTTTTTTTTGTCTATTGATCTGTTTGTGACAGTGGGGTTTTGAGGTCTCCCATTACAATTGTATTAGAGCTTATCTCATTTTTCATACTCATTAGTGTTTGTTTTATATATTTGGGTATGCCGATATTTGGTGTATATATGTTTATGATTGTTATTGCTTCCCCTTGGATTATTCCTTTAACAAGTATGTAGTAACCTTCTTTGTCTCTTCTGATCAGTCTTGACTTGAAATTCACTTTTTCAAGTGAATAGCTACCCATGCTTCTTTTGAGGTCCCTGTGTCAAGGACTATTGTTTTCCATCCTTTGACTTTCAGTTTGTGAATTTCTTTTAGAGTTAAATGTGTTGCTTGTGTGCAGCGTATTATTGAATCTTGCTTCTTGATCCATTTTGCCAATCTGTCTTTTGATTGGTGAGTTGAGTTTATTCACATTGATGATTATAAATGATAGCTATTGACTTATCCTTGTCAGTTGATTACTTTCCTGTTGGTTCTCTGTCTTTCCCTTCTGTTTAACTGCTTGCCTTGCCTGGTGGGTTCATTCTATTGAGATCCTTGGCACTGTCATCTTCATTGTCTTTTTTCTAGAATATCTTTCAGAACTTTTAGGAGTGCTGGATTGGTGGTCATGAATTTCTTCAGGTGTTCTTTATCATGGAAGTGTATTATTTCTCCATCAATTTTAAAAGATCATTTTGTGGGGTACACTGACCTGGCATGGCTTTACTCCAACCTCTCCTTAACTTAAGGGTTTGTGTTGAGAAGTCTGCTGTAATTCTGATGGGTTTTTCCTTATAGGTAACTTGTTTCTTTTCTCTCAGAGCTTTTAATAGTCTGTTCTTGCCAGGCATGGTGGCGCACGCCTTTAATCCCAGCACTCGGGAGGCTGAGGTAAGAGGAGCATTGTGAGTTCAAGGCCTGCTTGGGCTACAACGTGAGCACAAGGGCCTGAGCTACATAGTGTGACCCTGTCACAAAAAACTAGGGCCGGGAGTTTGGCTCAGTGGCTTAAGTGCCTCCCTGGCAGGCATGAGTTCAATCCTTGGTGCCACACACACCAAAAAAAGTCTGTTCTTGTGTTGAGTCTCTGGAATCTTGATTATTACATATGCTTTGCTGTATTTTTTCTGGTCATGGCTATTTAAGGTTCTGTATGCCTCACTTGTCTATCAAATTCTCTTTTCCATGTTTGGAAATTTTTTCTGTTAGTTCCATGAGCAAGTTTTTATGTCCTTTGTTGTATCTTCTGATTTTTTTCATTGATTCCAATCAATCTTGCGTTATTCTTTTTTTGTATCATCTAACAGGTGTTGGGTTGATTTTTTTTTTTAATTTTTTTTGTGGTTCCTTGCTATTTTTAAGATGTCTTTCATTTGATGATCCCCAACCACTGTCTACTAGATCTGTCTTCTAGATTTGATATTCGGTCTTCACATTGGTTGATTCTGCTGTGTATACTTCCGGCAGAATTTTTAATCTCCTGGCTGTCTGTTTGAATCTGTTTTATGGCATACAGTTCTTTCCTATGTTGGGCATTCATGGTTTCCCTGTCTTTTCTAAGCTTACACTCTCTCCTTTTTCTTTTTTAAACATGTATCTACCCTGGTTTAACCCTTTCCTTCATTATGGTTATCTGTTTAATTATCTGTGTTAATCCTTTCTTTAATTATTTCTGTTTTGGTTTTGTCAGTAGAGTTACGCATCTGTTTTGTTACTTCTGTTACTACCATTTCAGAAATACCAGCTGAGTGGCTTTTGGTTTCTTCCACCTCAGCGGCCCCTGGATTTTCCTGGGGTGAGTTGAGCAGTGTTGTGTTGCATCTTGCTTCTGTATTTTCTCATTTTGTATATATATATATATTTATTTGTCTTTGGCATTCATGCTTGTAAGTTGCTTTTGGTAGACAGCTTTGTTACTAGTATTGAGAACTCTTAAGGAAGTGACTGTGTTTTACAGATGTCTTCTAGATGTCGCTGGCCTTTTGCCTTTGAGCCTGGCCCAGGATTCTGCTTATTCTGTTTATTAGGGAGGAGAGGCTGCAGTCTGTTTGGCCTAGCACCCAGGTTTTTGATAGTGGGCTGAGGAACTGTTTATGACCCCAGACAGTCTAGGTATTGGCATACAAACAGGAGCAATTGACACAACAATGTCACCTTGGCTAAAATAGTACAATCAATAATAGCAGTAGCCCCAAACACAGACTGGACAATGACAAACTGTGATGACTAATAATTTACCACCTTTAACCCTGGGTATAAGAGTTACAGTTATACAGTAAAATCTATGCCAAAGCAGAAAATTACATACAGTAAATGTCCACTCAATAGAGCAATTTTACCTAACGGAAAAAATTTAAAGGGAAAAATAGAGAAAAAAAAAAAAAAAAAAGATTAGAAGCAATACTGCAGAACAAAGGAAGATTTCCCAAGCCTTAGGAAAGTGATGAAAAAAAACAAGGAAAGAAGGAGAAAACAAGAACAAAACAATGTTCACGCACACAAAATACCAAAAACTAGCAATCAGAAAGGAAAAAACAGGAACAGCAACAACAAAAAAATGACCAACAGCAAAGGGGAAAGAAAAGGGGGAGGAGAGGAAATTTCTCTGTGATTTCAAGCCTGTGGATATCTTTTGGGGTCTGTAGTTCTGTGGCAGTGGCCAAGTCAAGGTGCGACTGCTCTCTCTGGTAGACGAGGGAGGTGATCAAGTCCCAGATCCCGGCTGGGTAATTTCAGCAAGCTGGCAGTAGGGTTAGGGTCGTGTGCCAGTTTGAGACTTTCAAGTCCACGGAATTCAGGCTGCACTTGGCCCCTGGTCATGGGGTGGGGCCTGGGTCCTTCAGCGTCTAGCACTCCGGGTGTCTCTGTCCAGCCTGACCCCAGCTCCCTGGCCGAGGACATCTCCCGTGGCTGTTCTCCGCGCAGGAGCTGTGGGAGTTTTACCCCGAGGCTGACCCGAAGCTCCTGCATCCCAGGCCAGCTGGCCGCACTCCAGCCACTCACCAGCTGCTGTGGTGCACAGCACCACGGCGGTGTCCCCTGTGGTGTCTCTCCCCGAGGCTCTGGCGTGGCCTGCTCTCGCTGTGCCTCTGCAGGTTTGAGCCTCCTCTTGCCGCGAGCAGGGGCCGTGGAGAAGACGCAGATCGCCTCTTCTTCCTTTTTCTGTGTGTGGTCTGAGTCTTGAGTTCTCTGTGGCCTCCAGCTTTCCCTTCAAGAGCCCAGTGACCCACTACCCTCCTCTCCTTCTCCAGCTTATTATTTCCAGTGTCCGCATTCTGAGTCTTGGCTGATCTACTGCCCCTTACAGCTCTACCATCGTCCTGGAAGTGTCTCTTAATATTTAGTTTTTAAAAAACTTTTTATTTTGTTCTAATTTTAGACTCATAGAACAGTTACAAAAGTAATATAAGAATTCCTGTGTGTTTCTTACTCCAATTCCCTGATGCTAGCATCTGACATAATAATTATCAAGAGTAGGAAATTAACATGGAAATTAACACTGATGCAATGTTATTAAACTACAGACCTTATTAGAATTAAATCAGATTTTCAACCATAGTCCTTTTTGTGTTCCACATATATTCGGACCTTGTTTATACTGATACCTCTGGTTCTACCCTTACACCACAGGATTCCTTTTAGCACTTCTAGTTTGTTTTCTATACCTTCTTTCTCTGTGAGAAACCCAGTTATCATGATCTATATTCTACTTCCTTTTCTTGTCTTTTTCTTAAAGTTATTCGTTTATAGTAGTTGTGTTCTTTTATTGGTGTTTCTATACCATTTTGAGTTCTCACCATATCCTGGTTGTTTTAATTATTTAAAAACATTGTTTTTGAAGGCTATCGAAGAATACTATGGCCTTGACAGTCAGAATCAGTACAAATGTAGTCAGAGACGTCTTGTGCTCTCCTTAGGCCCGCTACCCTGTTCTCATTCACTTCGTCTCCTCCCTTCCACCCTTTCTCATCTTCCCCTTCGAGTAACATACTGCCTTTATTTCTGGTTTACCCTTCCTGTGTTTCTTTTCTTTCAGTGAGTGAAACATGTGTTTCGTAATATTCCCCCTTCATGCTTGCATAGTATAGCTATTTTCTGGACTTCACTTTTGAAAACTAACAGTACAGTTGTCCCCATGTCTATGGGAGATACATTCCAGATTCCTCAAAATACTACCAAGATACCCAGAGTCTTGGTAGTACTGAACTCTGTATGTACTATATTTTTTCTTGTACATGTGTATGTATGATAAAGTTTAGTTATGAATTACCATAAGTACAGTGAGAACTTAATAATATAGAGCAATTATAACAATATACTACAGTGAAAATTTTATGAATGTGATCTCTTTCTCAAAATTTCTTGTGATATTCACCTTTTCACACGAAGGAAGAACTGTGTGAGTTCTCTTTGGTGTATTTGAATTGCTAGCACTACTCCTCTTGTGCTTTGGGACCATAACGAAATAAAATCAGCGTTACTTTAACACAAGCACTGTGATACCACAACAGTTTGACAACGGAGACATCTACTAAGTGCCTAATGGGTGGGAAACATCTGCAGAATGGGCAGCATGTACAGTGTGGATGAGGTGACAAGGGGGTGATCGCATCGCTGTAGGATAGAGCACGTGGCATGTAATTTAACACTTATGAATTGTATCTGGAACTTTTCATTTAATATTTTCAGACCGTAGTTGAACCCAGGAAATTAAACTGGATGGAGGAGGGGCTGTATGTCCTGGAAGTCACCCATATCATAAACATTGCCCTGTTCTCTCTTTTTCTTTTCACACTTGCATAGTTTAGATGTACCACTGTTTATTTGGTCACCTTCCTGTATACACACATGGGTTGTTTTTAATATTTATAATTTGAAAGAACAATGTTATATGTATGCATTTTTTGAATCATTGGATGTTTATCACTCCACCCAAGAATAGGGAATGCTATTCTAGCCAAGAACAGGGGTGTCTTTCCGTTTGTGCAAGTCTTTAGTGTCTTTCAGTCATGCTTCAGAATTTTCTCATACAGATTTTACACAGTTTCTTCCTAAGTATTTAATCTTTCTTAATGCTAATTGTGAATGGAATTTTTCCTACTAGCGTGTCCCCTTGACTGTTGTTTTTATATATGAAGGCTATTTATTTTTATATCTTTCATTTTTGAATTAGTTTTATCATTCATTCTTTGTGGTTTTTAAATGTAATATTATATCTGCAAATGTAGATAGTTCTACTTCTTTTTTACCTTTATTCCTTTTGTTGATTTCTCTTAACTAGTCAGACTGGTTAATACCTCTAGTACAATGTCAAATAGCAGGAGAGATGGTGGGCATGTTTCCCTTCTACCTGACCTTATTGAAATGCGTCCTTATTTTCTTTATTAAATAATATAATGGTCACAGGTCTAAAATATGTGTATATATATATATTTAGTCATGTTGAGACAGTATCTCTTAAATTCCTATTTCCTTGAGTTTAATTTTTAGTAAGTGCTGATGCCAAATATGTTCTTATCTCAATGTGTATAGAGAAAGTGTTTTTCCCCTTAGGTTTATGAATATACTATATAATAATAGACTTCCAAGTTGAAACAATCCTGTACTCTTGAGATAACTCCCAATTAGTCATGTATTTTTTTCTTACATGGTATTGAATTCTGTTTGTAAACACTGTACTTCAAGAGTAAAAATGTGTTTTTGCGTTCTTGTTTTTAATATGGCGTCTTGTAATTCTTTGTGTGTCTGTCTCTCTGGTAAGATTGAGGGTGCTTTTAGAACCTGAACTAGATTTTATTTTTCTTTCCCATTAGTGCCTAACAAAGTTCTTCATACAGAGTTGACATTCTCCAAATGATATTGAATGAATTAGTAGCAGAAATTGGTCATTAAACTGTTATTGAATGACATCAGAGTATATTGTGTTTCTCTTTGACAGAGAGCATCACCTTTGTTTTTGTTTGCTTGCTTGTTTGAAATAAAATCCATTTTATTTCAAGGAGAAAAAGAAAACTAAAAATTTCAAAGTGTGTCAATCAGGGGGACAACAGTGGCACATACGTTGCGCATTACCACCCCCAAGTCGTTCACCCAGAGCACATTTGTCTTCAGTACTAAAGACTGCTGTCCACCAAGGTGGAAGAGGTCTGAGTTGTGGTTTGGAACTTGGATTCATGTAGCCACAAATAACTAATATTTTGATTTTTTTTTTATCTAATCATATTGATAATCGTCTTTTTTTTTTTTTTTTTGCGGCACCGGGGATCGAACTCACACCCTCACGCCTGCCAGACAGGCGCTTAAGCCACTGAGCCAAACTCCCAGCCCTAGTTTTTTGAGGCAGGGTCGCACTATGTAGCTCAGGCCGGCCTTTCTTGCATTGTAGCCCAAGCTGGGCTCGAACTCACAATGCTCCACCTACCTCAGCCTCCCGAGCGCTGGGATTAAAGGCGTGCACCACCACACCCCGCTGATAATCTAGTCTTTTAAATGATTTTATCAAATTATTATTCTGCATAAGTGCTTTCTCTGAATTTTTTTTTGCTTTTAGAATTCTTTACCTGTTGCAATTAATAGATTTTTATAAAGTCTAGATAGCTTTGAAAAGAAAATTCTGACTACAAATAAATTAGTCACACTGTGGATATTTGTGAGACTGTCAGTAGGCTGACACAGCCCTCTGGACTGAATTATTTAATGTATGCCTAACACATTTTATTTTTAGGTATGTCTGCCTGCAGCAATGGGACGGCTCTTGGTGCGTCTACACCAGCCACAGAAGAAGTCGAGGCTAATTCTGAGGTGACTGGGTGATATTTCTGTCGCTTTATAAAGTCAGCCCAATCTCAGTCAGACTTCAGACTGACTTAGTTTGTCTAAACATACGCTATTCTGTAAATTCTTTTTTTTTTTGTTTTTTGTTAACGTAATGGAGGCAGAGGGTAAGAGGAGAGGTTTCTTCATAAGGAAGGAGTTACACTTGCCTTTAGGCATCTGAAATTTTAGAGTATAGCTTACTTGTCACATAAATATGAACATAGAAGCTGTATATTTTTATGTAAATTTGAAACATGACCATGGCTAGAAGCTTCTGTTGAAATAGTGGCGTCAGGCGTCTCACGTCTGGGCTCGTTCGCTGCAGTGCACGGCCTCCGGTCTGCCTTGCGTGTCTGCGGCTGTGGAGCTTTTAAAACCTCCTGAGCTCCACCCTTCGGGTTTCCGGAGCCACTGTGACAGAGACCGGGCTTCACGTCTCGTCTTCATTTTTCCACAGCTTACAGGGATTCTGAGCCACCACCCAAGAACCACTGTCCTAGTCACTGGGGCAAGGAGAGACTCAGTGGGTAGCTTTTATCCTGATTCAAGTTAATTGGGTGGTTTTGAGAAATGTAACATTTACATATAAATATATAATATTTATAACATATATAACATTTATATTTATATATAAATATATATGTCAATCACATATACATACACGTTTGTATGTGTGTGTTAAAGGTTTACTGGGCAACCTGCCCACCTTCCCTCCCTCCTTTTTTTGTGCTGGAGATTGAACTCAGGGCCTTTGCACAGAGTTACAACCCAGCCCTTTTATTTTCTAGTTTGGTTTCCCAGGCCACATTGGAACCTGCAGTCCTGCCTCAGCCTGACAGAGCACTGGGGTTGTGGCCTGGGCCACCACATGCAGTTCTTAGGTAGCATTTTAGTGTTGTTCTACATTGAGCTTTAGAATAATTCACTGGAGTTCAGTTAGGTAACTAGAACAACTATGATTTTTCCCATTTTTTTTTTAATTGAACAAACTTAATTTAACCTTCACACAGGTTCGTGAGTGATTGTAGAGGAACTATTTAGTTGGAAGACAGCAGTGCTAGATACTACATACTTTATTCAGTTACAGGATACTGTGAATCTTTGCAGCTAGTGTTAGTGTAGGATTTAGAACTCAATTGATTTTAGTTTTAGTATGAAAGTCAAAGATGAGCTGTGTTTGAAAATATGTATTCCTTGTGGCGAATTCAGGATTCTTGTGTTTTAGGATAACTTGGCTGTTTAGCCTTTGGCAAAGCAGTGCTATAGTTATGTAGTCCTGAGGAACTAGAGAATTGTGTATACTGTATCTTAGTTCATGGATTTGATTCTCTGTGATCAGATCTCTAGATCTGTACTGTTGAGAGATGATCAGGCAGAATTTGATGCATGTCAGCTGCTGGAAAGATTGGCAGTCAGCCGGGCATGGTGGCGCACGCCTGTAATCCCAGCACTTAGAAGGCCGAGGCAGGAGGATTGTTTTGAGTTCGAGACCAGCCTGTGCTACAAAGTGAGCTCAAGGCCAGCCTGAATCGCATAGCGAGACCCTGTCCCAAAAAGATGAAAAAGAAAAAAAGGATTGGCAGTCTAGCCAACTGTGGGATTCATAATACTAAATGCAGGTATTCCATTTATAGTTTGCCACTTTGAGTTTCGTGTTTATGAATGTTACTATAATAGGTGCTAAGCTTGAAATTTCCAGCTAGGAGAGAGTGAAGTTAAGATAACACTGCTCTGAAGGAAACCACTGCCAAATAATGGATTGTTCAAATTTGTGTGTAAATTAACATTAAAATTCATGTTAGGCATTCTCTTCATTTTAGCCATACCCAAATATGTTGTGACTAGGGAATAAAATAGTAATAGTATTAATAATAGTAGACAAAGTGTATGTGTATAAGCTAAACTATGCTGCTGTTGAAAATCACTGCAGGAGTTTATAGTTAACCAAAGTACAAGTTGGGAATATCTTTGTGACTTTATATATATATTTATATATGATATAGAATAAACTACCATGTATTTTACAACATGGATTGAACTCTGAAGGTCGTCATTATGTTAAGTGGAGGAGACCAAGCCCCGAAAGGCACGTGCTGCCTGATTTCACTCTTACATAGGATCAAGCTGATCTCATGCAAGTGGAGAGACAGATGTAAATAAATGGTGGTCCCAGCAGGAGGGGCCAGAGACAGTTGGGAGGGGGAGGGGGAGGGGGAGAGGTTTACCAGCGAATGCCAAGTTGCAGTTGCCTAGGGGTAAGGAGTTCTGTTTGGAATGCAGAGTAAATATGTATTGAAACATCAAATGCTACCCTATTGATATGTATAATTTTTGTTTTTGTTTATTGATGAAATAAAAATAACATTTTCTATTTATTAGTCTTCTGTTTTAAATTTGTTTTTCAGAGTTCATGGGTCAGATTTTTCTTACGAGTAGAAACAGTAGGCCACTTGCCCCATTTGCTGAGAGCCCGGTGGGTGCCAGGCATTGTATGAGGTTTTATGTATATTTATAAGAATTTCGTTTAATGCTATAATTACCCTGTTGGCAGCTGAAATTCTCTCCCCATTTTACAGATGAGGCAGCTGAAACTTGGAAGGGTTAACATAGCTATTAAGGAATGCAGCTATGATTTGAACCCAAATGAAAATTTAAAAATGAGTAAATTTAAGAAACTAAGTAGGAAAAAAATTTATAAAGGCTGAAGAAATTGGGTAAATAAGGTTTTAAAAACAACAAAAGAAAACAAAGAAGTTATGTTAGGAATTGATTATCTTATGTAGGAATTATAGCTTGAATTCTTTGTTGTCTGCCACCTCAACCAGTTTCTGATATTTAAGAAAAATACGCAGGTATTTGCATTCTTTTGTGGAACTCAGAAATCTAAAAAAGCAAACTGGGTACAGATTCTGCATCTAAGGCGCATGTTGATTAAGAGAGGAAATTTATAGATAAATGCAGAATAATAATGCCTTTAAAGTAGTGTAGATGAATAATCGCGGCAGTTCAGAGGAGCGTCAATCAGGGAGTCTGTGACAGCAGTACTAAACTGAGTCTTGGGGAGTGGGTAGAATTCGAGCGTGTGAGGTCGCTGAGAAAAGACATCAGGAAAACAAGTTGAAACGTGTATGAGGAAGAGGAAGTTTGACTTCCTAGGCTATCTGAATGGGAAGAACAAAGGCTGGGTCCAGGGATGATTTTGTGACACTGAGGAGTTGGCTTTTATGTTACACACATAGCCGGTAGGGAGGCAGGTGTGTTGAAGGTGCATGTAGTTTTTTGTTTTTGTTTTTGTTTTTGTTTTTGTTTTTTCCAGGGAACCAACTCACAACCTCACCCCTGCCAGGTAGTCACTTACGCCACTGAGCTAAATCCCTGGCCCTGTTTTTTGAGACAGGGTCTCCCTATGCAGTTCAGGCTGGCCTTGAACTTCCTTTGTAGCCCTCCTGCCTCAGCCTCCTGAGTGCTGGAATTAGAGGCGTGCACCACCACGCCATGTAGTTTTACAACGTAAAATAGCATTTACTGCTTTCAAAATTGTTGGGCTAAAGAGTGAGAAGAGTGTTGGTGTCCTTGGGTTGGTCAAGGACGGCCCTCCGGGAAGCTGGCCTAAGGTTGAGTGACATGCGGGAGAGTCACCTTTCCTTACAGAGGAAGCCACAGAAGAGAACAGCAAGAACCTTAGGAGTTTGGCAAACGGTGGAGGGCGCAGCGAAGGGCTGAATGGCTGTCAGCGAGGAGACCTTGGGGATGGGAGCTGCAGCCGAGATGGGCACTGCATTAGAAGCCAGAGCACTCGACCAAAGGGAGAAAGCTGGAAAAGGTTTGAAAGGCAGTATTCGGGTAGCAGTAGTTGAAAATAGACAAGTTTGGTGGTGATAGTAATAATTAAAACATTTAAAACATTGTAGCATACAAAAAAGGCAAAATAGTAAACAAATTAACCAAATATTTATCATCCAGGTTCAGCAATTATCTAGATTTACTGCACTTGTTTAATTCTCCATTTGTAGTAATAGGCTTAGGAGTCATCTTCTTATTAAACCATAGAACTACCAAGATGGAGTAAAGGGCGATGGTGATAATGACACTTAACCCTATCTCCTTGCTGTGCAGTTCAGACTGGCCTTAAACTCACTGTGTAACCCAGGCTGACCTGGAGCTCACAGCGATTCTCCTGCTTCAGCCTCGGGAGTGCTGGGATTACACGTGTGTGCTACCACGTCTGGCAACCCTGTCTTGGTCGTGGTCTGTTCTAAAGAGGTATAGGGAGCACATAGTGTCTGTTATGGATTATATTTGTGCCAGTAAATACAGGACAAGTTTTCCTGGTCTGAAAACTTGGGGCCAGAAGTGTTTTAGAGTTCAGATTTTTTGGATTTTGAATATTTACATACACACAAGGAGAAATCTTGAAGTTGGGATCCAAGCTAAACACAGAATTTGTATTTCATATACACCTTATGCAACTGGCCAGAAAGTAATTTTATACAAATTTTTAGTGCATCTCTGTTTTGACTGTGATTCAGCACATGATATCAGCCATGAAACTCTCCATTTGGTTTTTGTTGTTGTTTTGTCTTTTTGAGATAGGATCTTACTATGCAGTTCAGGCTGGCCTTGAACTCACTTTGTAGCCCAAGCTGGCCTTGAACTCACTGTGATCCTCAGCCTCCCAAGTGCTGCGATTGATTACGGGTGTGTGCTGCCACACCCGGTTTTCCATTTGTGGATTCATGACAGAATTCAGAAAGTTTCAGACTTTGGAGCATTTTTGATTTTGAAGTTTTGTAAACACCTCTGCTAGTATTGATGAAACTTTCTCAATGTTTGTCCTATTCATGTGGAGCTGAAGTTAATTGTGACATCTTTATGTGGTATTTTCATGTCATACAGTACTTTCATATTTGATTCTCACAATAGCTGTATAATGCGTAGGTGAGCTTAGTAATTTCATTTTATGAGAAGGAAAGTGAATGCTACAGAACTAAAGTGACTTTTAAAGTTTAAAAAGAAATAGAGCTGGAGCATACATCTGTTTCTTTCTAAAGGCTGTTTGAACTATAAGTTTAATAGAATTGCTCTTTTTGTAGGCAAACAAAAATCTAAATAATTTCACCCAGCACAGAAGGCATTTGTAGCTTTTTACTGGAACTAAATATGGTCTCTGTTGAGTTGTCTGAAAATACTAACTAGAACACTTGGACTAGAATATTTGTAACTTTCCCTCTCTTCTGTCATTCTGTTTACTTTCTTCGCTGCTCATTATCTACAATTGACTGAAATTAATAATTTAGCCTTTTAAATTGGAAGAAAATATGAATAGTGGGACAGAATACCTACTAAACACATATAATCAATGACCTGAGCATCAGAAATATTTCATAGCACTTTTTACTGCATTTTTAAATCTTTGTTTTTTTTTTAATGTGGCAGATTTAAGAAACTGGGAAAACTTTAAGCTTATTATACCACCTTAATTTTGTTTGCTCAGTGGTAAAGAACAATTTTATTTATTTATTTATTTATTTATTTTTGTGACACCGGGGATTGAACTCACAACCTCGCATCTGCCTGACAGGCGCATAAGCCGCTGAGCCAAACTCCCGGCCCTGGTTTTTTGAGGCAGGGTCACGCTGTGTAGCTCAGGCTAAAGAACAATTTTAAATGTGTATTTTAGAAAATACAATGCTCTGAGAGTTAACTGATTATGTCAATTTGAGTAAGAAACAGATTGGGATCAGTGTAGTTCTGGGCATGGCTGAAGGGATTCACTGAAGACAGAAGACCCACCCTGGGTGTGACACCAACCAGGATGAACGGAATAAAAGGAGAATGAGGAAGAAAGGCTGCTTCCGTGCTCCAGAGGAGCTCCAGTCTCCAACTCGGACGCCATCCCCTGGCCTCCAGCAGGACCCTTCAGCCTTCCTGCTCAGCCCCTTTGCCTCCTGATGCGGCTTGCACGGGGCACTGCAGTGAGCTCCGGGCTTTGACTGGGTCCCTTGGGTCCCCAGCGCGCAGGCCGCCCTGTGCACTCTCCCACACCTGACTCTGCAGGCAGCTGTTGTAAGCCGATCTTGTAAATTCTTGTAGATTTGTATAGCTTGTGTTAAACCTGTTTCTCCAGTAAGTGCTGACTGCTACAGATTTTGCTACCGGAGTGGCTGTAGAGAAACAGTTGTAAAGACGAGACCTTCAAATGGCTTTAGTGGTTCTTGGAGTTGCTTGTCTAATTTGATGAGACCTAAATATGCTGTGGTCTCTCTGCTGATACTGTGGGGAGTACTGTGAGTCCTTGGCATGAACTGTTCAAAATGCAGTGTAGATCAATTTGATTATTTGAATTCACCACTTGTGAGATGTAAGGAACTTATCAAATTCATATATAATATTTTGGAGTATTTTTGACAGAGCGGGAAATACAGTGATCTTGCCTGGTTGCTCTGGACAAACTAGTGAAGGAAAACAGTGAACTCAAAACATCCACTGGAAATCTAAAGTCTGCTAACTGTGAGATAGATTAATAGAGGAAAATGAGGAGCTCAAAGATTGAAATTCCCAGCTCCAGACACATGTAAAGAATGTGAAAGTTTCTAAGTGTCCTGAAAGAGAATCTCCTTTCCTTTAGCCGAGATCGCAGGAACCCAAACACAGACTCTCATAATTCGATTGGCTGAAATACAGCATAAGTTTAATGCTCAGCCTTGAAGGGCATCTGAAATAAAGGTAAGGACACTAATCCCGTAAACTAGGGTGGAAACGTTTGGGAAGATCTTGACAAGGCTGAGGTTTTGAGCTCCTAGACTCTATTGAGATCATCTTGTTAGAGGAAGAGATTTCCCCACCCACTGTGGTGGAGGCGTCCCCACTCCCAGCCCTGTGGTGTTGGCCCCGCCTCCTGTACCTGAGGAAACTGGGCTGACCCTCAGCATCCACCCTCACACCCACTTTCGCCTCTAGGTCTACAGCCAGGCTCAAGTCACAGAAGGCTCCCAAGGGTGAGGTGCCTGGTGTGACTTACGCTGAGGTCTGCTCCACTCCCGCAGAACAGTTTGAGTATTCTAAGTCTGATCGGCAGAGGCCTGCTGAGCAAGTGTGGGAATGGATTTTATGGGTGTGGGCTCACGGTGGCAAAGACACACACGTGGATCAGGCTGAGTTTGTGCATGTGGGCCCATTAAGTAGAGACTCTGAATGTAATGTTAATAGCTCATAGAGTGAAAAAGGGTGTTAATAGTTTATTTGGTTGGGTCAAAAGATGGCACACTGTGAATGAGTTGAAGATGCCTGATGTCCCATGGTTTACTGTTGGTGAAGGGACCCAGAGACTTAGGGAAATGGGAATGCTGGAGTGAATTTGTCATGGTAAACCTGATCCAGTACACTGGGGTGATCCAGAAAATACCCTTCACTGACACCTTGAGAAACAGTTTATGAGCAGAGCACCAAAGAGCCCAGTCGTTGCTCTTCTCTGTATGCCAGACCTTACAGTTACTTAATTGGGAAACTTAAGGGCAATGGCTTTAACTGGATCTCAGAACAATTTTAGATGTGCCCACTATGAGTTGGACCTTGGCTCAGAGTGGCAGAGGTCTAGTAGCAGCACTTAATTGCCAAAGACAAGGTCCACCCACTTCTTATAATGGACAGCAGAGGCAAAACAGTGATCAGAGTGGTCTAACAATTGGCTGATTAGCCAGGGTGTTCCCAAAAGCGAAATAGACAGGATACCTACAAAAATTTTACTGCATTTATGTAACTGAAAAAATTTAAGGGCAAATGAGCAGAAACCTACTTCAATTTGTAGTAAGAGGGAGCCACGGTGCCTCACTCAGTTCCCGAGTTTGAGCCAGTTTGGAGACCCAGAATCCCTTGAATGAAGGAAAGGTTGGGTCCCTTTGAGGAAGGATACTGGTGTTCCATCAAAAATTTATGTGGTCTGTCATTCCCCAAGGAGACCTAAGGCCCTTTCATCTTACTTTGTGGGGAAGGGAAATGATCAGATATTTTGGGGACTGCTGGATACTGGTTCTGAACTAACATTGATTCCAAAGGACCCAAAATGTCATTGTGGCCCTCCAGTAAGAGTGGGGCCTGTGGATATTAGGTGGTCAGTGGAGTTTTAGCAAAGGTCCAACTCAAGGTGGGCCCATTAGGTCCTTAATTCCATTCTGTAGTCCTTTCCCCTGTTCCAGAATGTATAATTGGGACAGATGTACTTAGTATTTGGCAGAATCTTCACATTGGTTCCTTGACCTGTAGTGTGAGGGCTATTATGATTGAAACAACCAAATGGAAGCCATTAGAGTTGCTTTACCTGGTAAAATACCAAAAACAATATGGCATCCCTGGAGGGATTGTGGAGATTTGTACCACTATCAAAGACTTGAAGGATGCAGGAGTGTTGGTTCCCACCATACCTCCATTTAATTTTCCCATTTGGCCTGTGCAGAAGACAGGTGGGTCTTGGAGAATGATGGTAGATTACTGTAAATTGAATCAAATGATGACTCTTGATTGCAGCTGCTGTATCAGGTGTGCCTTCCTTGTTTGAGCAGATTAACACATCTCCTGGTATTTGATACGTAGCTCTTAATTTCGCAGATGGCATCTTCTCCATACCTAGCCATAAAGCCCATCGAAAAGTTTCCTTTCAACTGGCAAGATCAGCACTACACCTTCACCATCCTACCTGAGGGTTGTGTTAACTTCCAGCCCTGTGTTATAGCTAAGTTTTCAGAGATCTTGATCACCTTTCTCTCCCTTAAGATACCACACTGGTCCATTGTGTTGATGATATTATGATTGGATCAAGGAGCAAGAGGTGGCAACCATTCTGGATGTGTTAGTAAAGCACTTCCTAGCTAGAGGACAGTAAGTAAATCCAACTAAAATTCAAGGTCCTTCAACCTCAGTGAAATTTCTAGGAGTCCCATGTTGGGCACGTAGAGATACCTGCTGCTGCTGCTTTTTTTTTTTTGTACTCGAAATTGAACCCAGGACCTTCTGCTTGCTAGGCAGGTGCTGTGAGATACCCCTTCTAAGGTAAAAGGTAAGGTGGTGCATCTGGCTCCCCCTGCAGCCAAAAAAGAGGCACAATTCGTAGTGAGCCTGTTTGGATTTCCACAGGGACCATATGATCCAGCAAATCCAATGGTGCTTGAAGTGTCCATGGCAGTTAGAGACACTGTTTTGAGTCTCTGGTGGGTCCCCTTAGGTGAAATGCAGTGGAGACCTTTAGGATTTTGGAGCACGGGGCCGCCATCATCTGCGGACAGCTACTCCCCCTTTGAAAAACAGCTTTTAACCTGCTGTTGGCCTTGGTGGAAACTGAAAACTTGACAGGGACACCAGGTTACCCTGTGACCTAAGTTGCACATTATGAGCTGAGTATTGTCTGATCCACTGAGTCATAAATTTGGGTATGCATAACAGTCTATCATTAAGTGGAATTGATACATACATGATCGAGCCCCATAGCAGATCCAGATGGTGCCAGTAAGTTACAGGAAGAAGCTGCCCAGATGCCTATGGCTGCTGCTACTGCTATATTGCCTTCTATCTCAGCATGCACCTGTAGCCTCATGGGGTGATCGTATGATGAGCTGTCAGAAGAAGGGAAGGCTAGGGCCTGGTTTATGGATGGTTCTTCATGTCATGCAGGAACCGCCTGCATAATGGGTGACCCTGAAGGACAGTGGTAAAGGGAAATCTTCACAGTGGGGAGAACTTTGGGCAGTACACCTGGTAGTACATTTTGCATGGAAGGAAAAATGGCCAGATATGCAACTGTTGCTAGTGGTCTGGCTGGATGGTCCGAAACTTGGAAAATGACTGGAAAATTGGTGACAAAGATAATTGTGAAAGAGGTCTATGGGTAGACCTCTCCATATGGGCAAGGGATGTAAAAATATTTCTGTCCCATGTAAATGCTTACCAAAAAGTGACCTCAGCAGAAGAGGATTTTAACAGTCAAGCAGATAAAATGACATGTTCTGTAGATAGTGGCCACCCTCTTTCTGGAGCCACCCCTGTCATTCCCCAGTGGGCTCATGAACAAAGTGGCCGTGGTGACAAGGAGGGAGGTTATACATGGGCTCAGCCACATGGATTCCCACTCACCAAGGCTGAACTGACTACAGCCACTGTTGAGTGTCCCGTATGACAGCAGCACAGACCAACACTGAGTCCCTGATATGGCACCATTCCTTAGGGTGATCAGCCTAGGACCTGGTGGCAGGTGATTGTATTGGACTGCTTCCACCATGGAAAGGACAGTGATTTCTCCTAACTGGAATTGGGACTTATTTTGGATATGAATTTACCTTTCCTGCATGTAATACTTCTGTCAAAACTGTCATCTGTGGCTGGGCATGGTTGCGAACGCCTTTAATCCCAGCACTCGGGAGGCTGAGGTAGGAGGAGCGTTGTGAGTTCAAGGCCAGCTTGGGCTACAACGCGAGCGCAAGGCCAGCCTGAGCTACATAGTGCGAACCTGCCTCAAAAAGTAGGGCTGGGAGTTTGGCTCAGTGGCTTAAGTGCCTGTCTGGCTGGCATGAGACTGTGAGTTCAGTTCCCGGTGCCGCAAAAAAACAAAACAAAACAAACAAACGAACAAAAAAAAACTATCATCTGTGGACTTACTCACCATCATGCAATTCCAGACAGCATGACCTGTTACCAAGGAACACATTTATGGCTGAAGAAGTAAGGCAGTGGGCTTATGCTCATGGAATTCACTGATCTTACCATGTTCCCACCATCCAAAAGTGCTGATAGAAAGGTGGAATGGTTTTTTGAAGACAGTTAACAGTGCCAGCTAGGAAGCAGTAGCTTGCAGGGCTGGGGTAAGTTCCTTTCTAAGGGCTGTATATGCTTTGAATCTGCATCCACTGTATGGTATTGTGTCTCCCATAGCCAGGATTCCTGGGTCCAGGAATCAAGGGGTGGAAGTGGGAATGGCACCACTCACCATTACTCCCAGTAATCCATTAGCAAAATTTTTGTTGTCCTGTTCCCAGGTCCTTATTCTCTGCTGGCTTAGAAGTCTTAGTTCTAGAGGAGGGACGGCTCATACCAGACAGGAAGCACAACAGTGATACCACTGAACTGGAAACTAAGACTCTCCCCTGGCTGTTTTGGTCTCCTCAGCCTCTTAGTAAACAAGCTAAAATGGGAGTCACAGTGTGGTCAGGGGAGATTGACACAGACTATGAAGGGAAACTGCTGTTACTCTAGAATTTAGAAAAGGAAAAATTTATGTGGAGTGCAGAGTATCCCTTAGGGCACCTCCTAGTGTTACCATCCCTGTTATTAAGGTCAGTGGGAGACTACAACAACCAATCCAGGCAAGATGATAAATGACCCAGAACCTTCAGGAATGAAGGTGTGGGTCACCTCGGCTGGGAAAGATGAAGACTGCTGAGGTGCTTGTCAGAGGCCAAGGGAAGACAGAATAGGTAATAGAAGAACCTAGTTCTAAATACCATCTGTGACTTCATGATCAGTTACAGAAAGAAGGATTGTAATCGTAATAGGTCTCTCTTTAAATGCTTCATATATAGCACATTGATAGACTTAATATTGGTTTGTTAAATATTGTTAAACTCATGTTAGAATGTTCAACTTGCTGAATGTGATGACCTACGCTTGAAATTGTAGCACTCTGGAGGCTGAGGCAGGAGGATTGCCACAAGTTCCAGGCCAGCCTGGTGAGTCAGGACAGAGCCAGAGGGAAATACATACTGAGACCCTGTCTCAAAGAGAGGGAAGGAAGGAAAAATGAAAGTAAGTTAGTTCAACTCATGAAATGTTAGGAATAAGCATCACCCAAAGAAAACTTGCCTTCTATTCTGGGTAGGAATTCATGTGTTTCTGTTTGTGTGCAGGATAGTTGTAATGTGCTAGGCTTAATTATGAACTTTTCTTTGTGTCAGGAGATTGTGGTTTAAGGACATGTGTCTGGTTGTCAAGCTGACAAGGGGTGGATTAGTTAACTGATTGTGTCACCTTGAGTAAGAAACACCCAATGAGACTGGATCAGTGTAGTTCTGGGTGTGGCTGAAAGGATTGACTGTAGACAGAAGACCTGTCTTGGGTGATTGACACCAGCCAATAGGCTTATAGCCTGAACGGAATAAAAGGAGAATGAGGAAGAAAGGCTGCTTCTGTCCTCCAGAGGAGCTCCAGTCTCCACCTCAGACGTCGTCCCCTGGCCTCCAGCATGGACCCTTCAGCCTTCCTGCTCAGCCCCTTTGCCTCCTGATGCGGCTTGCACGGGGCACTGCAGTGAGCTCCGGGCTTTGACTGGGTCCCTCGGGTCCCCAGCGCGCAGGCCGCCCTGTGCTCTCTCCCACACCTGACTCTGCAGGCGGCTGTTGTAAGCTGATCTTGTAAATTCTTGTAGATTTGTATAGCTTATGTTAAATCTCTTTCTCTAGTAAGCGTGGAGTGATACAAATGCCTTGTGTAGTTCCACAAGATAAGTTCTGTCTGAATGTATGTATGTGTACACATACATATACACAGTATGTATACACACTGTTTAGACTGCTAAGTTTGTCATAACTTGGTATGACTGCAAGAACCTATACGGTTATTAGAGCCTGTTTCAGGCACCTCTGGAGCAGCAGTGTAATGCAGAGGTTAATTCAAGCAAGCTGGCCAGGTTTGAATCCCGCTGCATCACTTGTTAGCTCTGTGTCATCAAGCAAATTTCCTAAAATTATTAATGATGGTATTAGGCCAGACAGTATTTATGAGGTTACATGAGATAAAGTTAATATGTGAAAAACATAGAATAGTGCGTGACACATGTTAAGTACTGATTGTCAGCTCTTATTAGCTTTGTTTGCAAGAGGATGTATTACTTAATTTTTTAAAATTCCTTATCTAGACCTGAATCTACTCACCTGAAAAATGGGGAGAATCATGTTTATGCTACAGGGCAGTTGTGAGAGTTAAATAATTTATGTAACATTCTTCGCACAGTCCCTAGTAAGTGCTCAGTAGAGGTCATCTTTCTTAGTGATTACCGTTAGGTTTAGAGTAGGGAGCCATGGAGCTGTCAGACAAGTATCATAGCATTCTGATATTCTGAAAAGGTGCTAGACTGTTTCACAGTTAGCAACTGATAATCAAAATTACATATGAAGATACTGGAAGACCTCCTTAAATTTATCTTACCTTTTGATTGTAAGTCTGATGTCAGACTCCTGTGTTGCAAGCCAATGAAAGCAGCTCCAGGTCCTTTACTCAGAAAAGGTTCCAGCTGGTTTGGGAAAGCAGAACGAGGGACCATTGCTGCTGTAGCTTAGCACCAGACACAGCAGCTTGCACAGCCAGCACCTCTAGCCCTGGTGACTGGATGCTTCTGTGGTCTAGTGGTTTCATTTAACCTAGGAGTTTCATCTTGATGTAATTATTGCTGTTAAGTTCCTTAATGTCCTTGCTTCTTAACCCCAGTTTCTGATATACATTTTTTTTTTTAAAGGAGGAAAGGTTTATTTTGTCTCACTCTTTGTAGAGGTTTCAGTCCATAGTCAGCTGGCTCCAAGACAGGGCACCATGGTAGAGGAGCATAGCAGAGGAGAAACAGCTCATGGCATGGTGCTGGGAAGCAAAGATCTATCAAGGAGGAGGATGGGAGACAGACCCTGACAGGCCACACCTACCTCCTCCAATGAGGCTTCACCTTCCAAATCACATTTAGCTATAAACCTATCAGTGATCAATCCATTGGTAAGTATTATGCTCACATGATCTGATCACCTCCAGAAGCCACATCTATGCACACATGAGGCTTTAGGGGGACAGCTAGATATAAACCATCATATTCTGGCTCCTGACCCCCAAAAGACTCATACCCATCCATTTATGCAGTACATTTAGTCCATCTCTGAGAGATGTCAGAGTCCTAACAGTTTCAGCACTGCTGAAAAGTCTCAAGTCCAGAGCCTCTGAGATTTAAGGCAAACTCTTAGCTGTAAGCCCCTGTAAAAATGAAAAGAAAGTTAAACATTGCTGACACACAAAGGCCCTTGGGTATACATTCCTCTTTCAGAAAGGAGAAATAGGGGGATAGAAAGGACTGGGGTCAACCCTGGACTGAAATCCACCACGGCAAACACTACATCATTTCGTTCCATGTCCAGCACATGGGGTAAATTTTAGTGAGATATGAACTCCAAAAGGCTTGGGCAACCCTGCCCCTATGGTAGTGCTGCTGGTTGTAGTCCTCATGCTTTCTCTCTTGGACTGGCTTTGCTCAGTCCCTGCAGCTTTCCTCAGAGGTTCCAAATTCCTGGGTTTTCCAACATCTGAGGTCTCCTCTGCACTTATAGCTTCACTCTAACAGCTTCACACTATACCCTCACTGGGGCAGATTGCCCAACCTCCCAGGCCTTCTGCTGAACTCTGGGTGGAAGCCTTCCTGACCCCACAACTCTTGCATTCTGCATGTGCCTAAAACCAGCGCCATGTGGATGACACTGTGGTCTGCCATCAGCTGGAGCCAGGCTTCCTTCTGTCACATCTGTAGGGCCCTCTGAGTGCCTGGGTGGCTGAACACCAAAAACTCAGTCTCAGAGAACAAGTGCCCTAGGTTACCCACCATTCTAGAGCATGGTACCCTGGACCCTTCTTAAAGTCTCAGTTTTGTGATTTTGAGCCTCTGAATGGTGGACCTTACTGGTTTTTTACTTTCCCCCAAGGCATTTTCCCTTTGTCCTATGTGAAATAATTGGCTTCCTTTTAATGCTGATTTTTTTTAGAAGAAACCCCTACTCTGCTTTACCTTTGCAGTTCCCAACAGTACAGGAGCTTCCTTTCCTTTGAAACTCAAAACTTTAAATCACTCAGCTGTACATTTTGTGCTTAATTCTCAAGTAGAGCTGGCTAAAAGCCACCAACAGTGGCCATGCCACCCTCTCAACATTAGACTGCCTTGAAATTTCATCTGCCAGGTTAATTAGTCCCCTGCCCTTAATCTTGACCTTCCTCAGTGTTTCAGGACTGGAGCAAAATGTAGACAAATTATCTACCAGAGCATAACACACATGGCCTGGAGCCCAGTTGCCAGTGCAGTTCTTGTTCCCACCTGCAACTTCCTCTGCCTGGTTACATTTTTATCAGCATTCTGGTCTTCTGAACTCTAAGCAGAGTCTTCCATCAAACTTAGCTGACAGCATTCTAGGGCTGTTTCTCCAGCTGGCTCCAAACCTTTGCAAACTCTTACCGGAAACCGATTCCAACACCTTCTGAACCCAATGGTCAAGTAGCTCTAACACAGCAAAAATATAACTTCTGACTTGCTAGATGTCAAATGTGCTGAGAGTAGGAAAAGTTTATTAAGAGAAAACTCCTGAGAGACAGGAAGGGTCCTGAAAGGCGTTGTCATTGAGGCTCTTTGCTGGGGATAATTTAGACAGCAATTTAGACAACCACAACACCGGTACAATGTGGATCAAACTACGATCAGCCTTTAGGAATTACAAGTATAGCTGGTTAGCTAATATTGATCCAATAGGGAAATGACTCACATAGCTAGGGAATATGAATGAGCAAAGAAATTCTTGGAAAGGGAGGGGAGTGGGTCCAGGTGTCTGATCACCCACTTACATGTCTGGTGCCTCTCGGCCCACTAGACCAGGTAGTGCTAATTACAGTATGATAGTAAGTTGCCCTTTTATCTCTAGGGAGGCTTGCAGGCCTTGCTGTTGCTTCTCCATCCTGAGGCCTGGCTCTCTTCAGATTTACCTCCAGCCACAGTTCTGATGTCTTCTTGTGCTGACTCCTTGAGGGCCCAGTCCCTCTCTGACAGTGTATTAATTTCTCTCTAGCTTAGCAGTCTATCATAGCAACCACCCCATCTCTCTGGTACCTAAGTCTATCTTAGTTACTTTCTCATTGCTGAGACACAATACCCTACACCCACAACTTGAAGGAAGAGAAATTTATTGTGACACACAGTTTGTAGAGGTTTCAGTCCATAGTTGGCTGGCTCCAAGGCAGGGTGGCCTGGCAGAGGGCAAAGTTAGTTTCTGATACTCCTAAGTCTGCAGCAGTGCCTTTGACTGGCAAAGCTAGGTGATATGCCTGTGCTCCACATGGCACTTAGGATCCGCCACAATAATGCTGCGACGTAAATAATATTGTACACTGTGGAAAGAGCTTTGGGAACTTGCTTAAGATTTACATTAAGGTAGTAAACGAGTCATGAATGGTACCTAAGCCGTCTGGCTTCAGATACTTGTCAGACAACCTGGTATTTTCATCTTTTATATCATATGAGTCAGGTTCTGCCTTTGCCCCAAGGCTCAAAGTGTGGAGGCTTTCCCCAACATTGAGAGAGGGTTGGGGCCAGGGAGTCAGAGAGAATGAAATATACATGTGATGCTTGACAAACCAGTTATGTCTGTGTTGTTGTTTTAAAGATCAAAGATCAGTAACAGAGATTTTTTCATGATCTCCTTATGCACTCTTCCATTCTTTAGCTATTTGCCATTATCTAGGCATCCTCTTGGAAGCAGTTCTTAGGATTTTCAGGCTCTGAACCAGACGGAGGATGTTTCTAAATGACACTTTCGCCAATGTAGCCACTTTTACAGTGAGAATACTGGCTTACTGTTTTTTGTAGTTGAGACGTATTTTGGAAAATGACTAACTTTTCTTGCTGTTGTGTTGTGGAGTCAACTATCATGGCAGTCCCTTTGAGAAAGCTAAGTTAGTCCATAGTTTTGTGGAGTTAACAAACATACAAGGGAATTTAAAGTTACAAAGTGGACCTGTGTTCAAGGGTATTAAATTAAGGTACACATCAGGAGCCCGAGAGGTTAAAAAGTCAGCTCCTGGCTTCTCTTAAATGAGAAACCCAAAGTATTAAAAAAAATAAAATAAAATGGACCATTGTCCATCAGGGAGATGGAACTTGCAAATGGAAAGGATCTAAAGATTAAAAGTGGGGGAAGGGAGGGAAGAGGAAAGGGAATAAAAAGAATTAAGGTATGTCAGTGTATGTACCTACCCCCTAAGGTGAATATGAATATGTACTGCAAGCATTTCCTAGTAAAAAATTGAAAAAAAAAAAAGGCAACTTCACAGACTTAGGCGGTCATTGGAAATACCAAGAAGCCGAAGCCAAGAAAAGCAGGGTCATTAAAATCATTCCCACTGAGACAAGAGCAACTTGCCTTGCTCTGAAACCCAATTAGCAAATTTTCCAGTTGATAAAGAGCAAGTTCCAGGTGCGAAGGAACAGATACATGCATGCAGTAGTCACTAAAACAACCTATATAATGGCACCTTTATTAGTATAGTAGAAATCACACCCTGAGGCAGAGACTCAGATGGTAATGAGATGTGTTCCGTGCAGAGGCATGATGAAAAAGGGCACAGGTGCTGCTGAAACTACCTCTGCATGCAGTGACATCAAGAGGCCAAATCTGATGGGGCGTGGGGGTACACACCTGTAATGCCAGCACTCTGGGATGCTGAGGCAGGAGGATTCCAAGTTTGAGCCTTGCCTGGGTAACATAGCAGCCTAGTGAGGCCCTTTCTCAAAATAAGGAATTAAAAAAAAAAAAGATAGTCTATGGTGTTACTCAGCCTAGGTTCAGTGCTTAGTGAGTGTCCTCCAGACTTGTGGAGTTGGTCTGTGGATGGATTTTGGGCTTTGCAGGAAAAATAAATTATTTGGGGTTAGAGATGATAAAATGGAGATTTACCTTTTTTCAATATAAATCAACAATTCATTTAAATAAAATTTGCATATGATAAAAATGTATCTGTTTAAATTGTACAGCCCAAGGAGTTTTGACAAATGTGTAAGTTTGGAAAACCATGAGGGCAATCAAGATGCAGTACATTTCCATCACCCTGAAGTTTTCTGTATCCTTTCACAGTCAACCTTCTCCTTC
This sequence comes from Dasyprocta punctata, assembly GCA_004363535.1. NCBI lineage: Eukaryota > Metazoa > Chordata > Mammalia > Rodentia > Dasyproctidae > Dasyprocta > Dasyprocta punctata. The sequence continues at coordinate 57,008 of RJWM01006744.1, forward strand.
ACTACCCTTCTGCCAAGGGACCATTCTGTTGTATATTCTGGTATCCCTATATACATGTAATCATATATTATGTATTCTTTTGTGTCTGGCTGTTTGGACTCAGCGTAATTTTTGAGGTCACTCAGGAGTGGTCGCAAGTATCAGTATGTCATTCCTTTCTGTGGTTGAGGAATATTGTGTTGTATGGATATACCACAATGTACTCATTCAGTAAGCTGTTGACAGACCTTTTTTCCTCCTGGTTTTGGGCTCTGATAAGTCATGCTGCTCTGAATACTTGGATACAAGTCAGGACATTTGCCTTCTCTTTGGTGTTTGCTTAGGTGTAGAATGGATAAATGGTATGGTCAGTTGTGTGTTAACCTGTATAAAAAGTTGCTGAACAGTTCTCCAAAGTGAGGCGCTTTTATCATTCCCTCCAGCAATCTATTAAAATTCCAGTTCGTCTTCATTAACACTTGGTATCTTAATTTGCATTTCTTTGATAACTAGTGATATTGTATATCTTTTCACTTACTTGCCATTTATGTTTTTATTGTGCACAATGTCTTCAAATTTTGACCATTTTATATTTGAGTTTTACTGAATTGCATGAGTTATTTATATGTTTTGACTACCAGTCATTTTTCATATATATATATATATATATACATACATATATATACCCCCTCCACCCCAGTCTGTAACTTACCTTTCTGTTTTTTAATGATGTCTTTTGGAAGTTTTTGGTTTTGCTGAAGTCTGAGTTACCAGTGTTTTTCTTTTTATTGTTTTTGTTTTTTACGTCTGAGAAACGTTTGCTTCCCCAAGGACGTGACTCAGTCCTCTTCCACCCATGATAACCACAGTTCTGCTTTTGTCCTCATCACTTGGGTTAATCCACGTGTGTTGCCGCGGTACCTTACTCTATTTTATTGCTCTGTGGTATTCCATTGTATAATGCTACCACAATTTATTTGGTGGACGTTTGTTTCAGTTTCCAGTTTTTGGCTATTATGAATAAAGCAGCTCTGAATATTTATACGTGCTTGTCTTTTGAGGGACATATGCATTTATTTTTCTCAGTGGAATTGCTTATTAGGAATATATTTAAATCTATTTAATAATAAGCTGAATTAGATTCCAAAGCGATTTTGACTAGTTTTTACTTGGACCAGCAATATATAAATACAGTTGTTTCATGTACTTGCTAAGACTTGGTTTTATCAGTTTTAGTTTTAGCTATTCTAATGCATGTGGAGTGTATCTGGTTTGTGGTTTTACTCCGCATGAGAAGTTGAACCAAATTATTCTGTAGATCCTTCCCAATACTAAAGTTTTCTGTTTGAGTGACAGGTTATGGTTGAAGGTGCCTCATATAACCCAAGACCTTAAATAATAGTAGGCGTTCTGGGTTTTTAGGGATATATATTATAGATACTTACTTGTATAGCTGATTTTGCTGTGTTTACTTTCTTCTTGTTTAGGACATACTTATATGTGATTCTCATTGGCTGCACATTGGAAACACCTCATGAACTTACAAAAATAGTTGAAAACCTTATGGACCATTCACATAGGGGCTTACTGGGACCTGCCATTAAATAATCACCACTGTGGAGTGGGTAAAAGCTCCCCAGGCAGTTTTGAAACGTAGGAGGTGGAGAATCATTGGCACATAGGAATGAAACATTCCACTCCTACTAGAGGCCTTGTGTGCACTCGGGGAGTAAATCGCCACTTTAAAGTCTTTCTTAGGCATGTGCCCTGCTAATATATCCCCAGCTCTGATCTATTGAAAAGATTCAGGAAAGTAGTTCTCAGCTTTCTCTGTTTTGGTTGTACAGCATATTAATTTTCCAGGTCAATTCCATGCTGAGAGTGTTTTTGGTTTTACATATCTCTTCATTGTAAAACTAATTCTGTCTTTAAAGCATCTTCATCTACATGTGAATTGAGACAGTCACCTACTATGAAAATAAATGTAATTTTTCTATAGCGCATAAAACAATTTAATCAGAGTATTGGATCCTCTCTGACCTTATCTTTATACATGACTATGGATTTAGAGTATACTTGGAATTAACAAGGCATGAAAGAAAAGGGATATTATTTGATTGTTGCCTTGTAAAATAGTGAATAAAATATGTTCAACTTTTTTATCATCTCTGAACAAGTAACAATTTAGAATGTGATATCCATGTATTGGAGTTTAAGAGATTGCTTGCAAAAATTTAGGTATACAGTGAGTGTGCCTAATATTCATATTCTAACTTTGAAATAACTCAGTGGTACCTGCAGCTGGCTTGTACTGACCAATCAGCAGAAGCTAATGGTTACATTTTCAAGAATTTGTAAGGCAGCTTTTAAACATTTTTAAATAACCTAAATTATATTTTTAAAAAACATAAGTTACATAAACTCATGACTAAGTCTATATTGAAACAAAGGCAGTACTAAAAACAAACTAGCCTCTGAATGTTTTACTGTTCCTGCTCTGGGGCTGTCTCTGGCGTTTCCGTGCGGCTGACACTGTACGGTGGGAACCCTGCTCCTGCCTGTCCCTCCTGTCCGAGGACTTGGAGACCGCGTGGGAAGCTTGAAACTGGCCACAGTGAGAGTGTTGGCATCACAAAATAGTCAAATAATAAGGCTAAGACTGTTTGTTCGTTTGTTTGTTTGGAGACCCAGTGGTTAAGCGCTTGTTAGCACGCTGGAAGCTTCATTCTTTATTCAGAGAATGTCTGCTTGTGCTGAGGCATGAGTACTTCTTCACTTCATTTCTTTAAGTATTCGAAATGTGTGTATATTTAATTTTATGGATGAGAATAACAAGATTAAGAAGATCACAAAGTAGTTGCTATATTACAGAGCTGAGATTTTAACCCAAAGTTTACATTCCAAAAAGCTGTTACCTTCTTACTGCACCATTATGGTCTTAGAAGCGTCAACGATGGCTAAGTATGGTTGTGGTTGTGGTTGTGTCTTCTAATGTATTCCACTGATCTTCAGGTCTGTTTTTATTCCAGTACCATGCTGATTTTTCATGGTAGCTTTATAGTATAACTTTAAGTCAGGTATTGTGATGCCTCCTGCCTTGCCTTTGTTGCCCAGAATTGCCTTTGCTATTCTAGGTCTCTTCTGGTTCCAGGTGAATTTTAGGATGATTTCTCTAGATCCGTGAGGTATGCTACTGGTGTTTTGATTGGAATTGCATTAAATCTGTATAACAATTTTGGGAGAATGGCCATTTTCACAATGTTTGTTCTTTCTATCCATGAACAAGGCATGTCTTTCCATTTTCTGAGATCCTCTTCAATTTCTTTTTTCAGAGTATTGAAATTTTCACTGAATAGATCTTTTACTTCCTTTGTTAGATTGATTCCTAAGTATTTCATTTTTTTGGATGCTATTGTAAGGGTAGAGCCGAGCCGTAAGTTAGGGACAGGATTTTACTAGGTCCTAAGGGCGGAAGAATGTTTCCAACTTTGAGAGCAGTTACAGCAGTATTCACAATGGCAAAGTACATTTCACATCCAAGATTTAATGTTGAGGTTCTATAGAAGAGCCCAAAAGGTTGACTGGACCTTGTGGTGAAGGACCTCAAGTGGCATGAATCTTAACACAGATGAGATTCTGTTTTTGTCAGATGACACGGAGGGTTTTTTGTTATTGTTATCTCCTGTTGATTTGTATGTTATTCCATAGTATAATTAACAGTGTTTCCAGAATTAGGTCGTTCTTTGTGGGGAAAGAAAATGTATAATAAGAATGCTTGTACATCATTTGGCAAACGGATATTCTTACAATAAGCCCTCCGCTTAACAGACATTGGAGTCGCGGACTTTCACAGACACTAGCCGACGGGAACAAACTCCGGGAGCAGCTCCGGCCGCGCCGCTGTGAGCTCGCGGTTCAGCCCGGTGATGCGCGCGGTGCAGGGCTCGCTGGGGGCCGGGGTGAGGGGGACCGCGCGGAGCGCAGGGCACCGCGCCCTGTGTGCTTTCCGGACTTGGGAGCCGAGCCGACCTGCGAGAGTTAGCACCCAGTGGAGCTCGTGCCCAAGCCGGGGCTTACCGTACCTGCTTTGTGGCACAAAGTGATGCGGTGTATCACTGCATTTCCTTTTTCAGAGCAGTTTATTTCCTGTTTAAAGTCATACGCCAGAACAGCAGTTAGTCCCTCTGCGGTCATTCTCGTGTGTTCCTTTGCCCCAGCCTTGGCAGCACCCCCACTCTCCCTTTTCCCGCGGGCGCCTCCCCTGAGCTCCCCTTGCCGCTCTCACTGCCCGGCGGTCCCGACTCCCTTCAGCCTGGCGCCTGAGCCTGCACTGTGAGGTTCCCAGCGTGCGGAGGGCTTGGGTGCCCAGCCGGGCCGGGGCCAGGGTCGGGGTGGCCGTGTCCCACCGCCCAGGAGGCCCGCTCCGAAGCGCTCGCCCTTGCCAGACGCCTCTCCTCGCCCTCTGCTCCCCACGGCCTGGCGTTCTGCAGGTCCCTTGCTGCTTTTCTCTCTTTCCGCAACCGTAATTCAGATCTGATTTCTTATTTGGGCTGTCAGGTGGCCTCCCAAATAGATCTTCTACCTTCAGTCATTTCTTTATTTTCAGTCTGACCTCCCACCAAACTGTTCTCTAAAGTACGTTCATCAGGCACTTGTACTTTCTCTTTACTTCCAGTTTTTTTCTTCGCTCGTTTTTTCTCCCTCCGTTTCCTCTTTCCCTACATTTAGATGTACTTGATTATTTGAATGTTTTTAGAATCCCATTTTCATTTTCCTGCTAATTTACCTACTGTTTGTATTCATTTGTTTTCATATTTTACTTTTAATTTAATTACTTTCAACCCTTAAAATGTTGAAATCTTACACCCTTTTGGGGCCATCGTTCCCTCATCCCTACAGCTTGTTCTTTGATGCAGTAGTTACATCTGGGAAAATTTGAGCCTCAGAAGATAATGTTGTATATTCGTTTACAGCAGTTAGATGGTTTATAAAGAGATTGAGAGGAGGCAAGAAGTAGCATTTTGTTTACTCAAGTATTTATTTATCTTTTTAGTTCCTCCTTTTTTTTTTTTTTTTTTTTTTTTTTTTTTTTTTTTTTTTTTTTTTTTTTTTTTTTTTTTTTTTTTTTTTTTTTTTGAGGTACCGGGGAACCAACTCACAACCTCACCCCTGCCAGGTAGTCACTTAGGCCACTGAGCTAAATCCCCGGCCCTATTTTTTGAGACAGGGTCTCACTATCCAGTTCAGACTGGCCTTGAACTCACTTTGTAGCCCAGGCTGGTCTGGAACTCACAATGATCCTCCTGCCTCAGCTTCCTGAGTGCTGGGATTAAAGGTGACCTGGTTCTTTTTCTTAAGATTCATATTTCTGGTTTTATTTGCCTTCATCCTAAAGAACTTCCTTTAACATTTCTTATAGTGCAGATGTTGCTGAATTCACTTAGTTTTAACCGAAAATGCTTTTATTTTTATTCTTGAAGGGTATTTTTCTGAGTGTAGTATTCTGGGTTTTTTTCATTACTATCAAGCGGTCTGTTCTCTTCTGTCCTTTGTCAATTCTGGGGAGATGTCAGCCATTAATTGGTCTCCCAGTTGGTGCCCTAGAATTAAATACTTATTTTTCTCTTGCTATTTTCAAAGTTAGCTTTGTGTTTTTGGATATATATATTTATTTACTTTAAAATTTTGAGGCAAGGTCTCACTATGTAGTTCAGGCTGGCCTTGAACAGACTGTGTAGCCCAGGCCAGCTGGGAACTCACAGTGATCCTCCTGCCTCAGCCTCCGAGTGCTGGAATTACAGGCGTGTGCCCCCACACTCACTGTTTTCGGTCAACCCCACGTAATGATGTTTTGGTCGGTGACAGTGATCTCATCAGACTGTGTCACATAGTCACATGCCTGTCTTGGTTGCGGTGAGTACAGTCCGTGGTGTTGGTAGGACAAAACTGCCTGACTCATTCGCAGATGTAACTTGTTAAGCAGCACACAGCTGTAGAGGGCACCGCTGTTGAGATTTTAGGTGTCTGTGCACTTGCATGTGTAACACTTGCAGCATCTTTAGTGATTAGAAAATGAGAGGAAAGGAAAGAAGGTGAGTGGTTTTCTGTGAGAAGTGCAATAAACTGCTTATTTTGTTTTCTTAGAAGTTTTTAAATTTCTAAAGTAGGAGGAAATACTTTTTATGATCCTTTAAATATATGAGATTCTCATTTGCAGTCAGACTTTTAAAAGAATCTTTTTTTTTTTTTTTTGCGGCATGGGGGATTGAACTCACAACTTCGCACCTGCCAGACAGGTGTATAAGCCACTGAGCCAAATTCCCTGCCCGAGTTTTTTGAGGCAGGGTCGCACTATGTAGCTCAGGCCGGCCTTGTCCTTGCATTGTAGCCCAAGCCAGCGTCGAACTCACAACGCTCCTCCTACCTCAGCCACCCGAGTTCTGGGATTAAAGTTGTGCGCCACCACACCAGGCTCTTTTAAAAGAATCTTGATGGGGCAGTTTTTTTAACAACCATTATTGGTTCTGTTATTACTTAATCTCTGAGAGAAATTTGTATTTTCTGTAGTTATAAAATTAGCAAATACATTTTTAAATATTGCCTTATAACTCTAAAGCCAGAGTATAAAACTTAATTCTCCTAGTACAGAGGTTAAAAAAAACTTTTTTTTTTTTTTATGCTGGGTAAACTCTTCCTTTAGACAAAAGTTCACTTAAAAGCCTGTTAAATGCAACAGGAAAAATAGAGCTGCAATAGATGAGTTGCCAGCCAAGCCTGGCTTTCTGTGTAGCGTGTCTCTTCCAGATGTAAGCAGTAGTCTGTCATAACAAAGAGGCAAGGATAGTGCCCATTGGTATTTATAACAAAGAGTTTGTTTTTGGTACGTTTAGATTGAGTGCAGTGAAGACATCTGGCTGCATTTTTTATATTACTAACATGTTTGTTATGGAAGTATTAGGTAGGTTGCAATTCTAAACTGGTGACTAAAAACTGGGGATGAATATTCTTTTGACTGTGTGCCTTTTATGATTTGGTGTTAGTGTGGCATTTTTTCCCTCTCTCTCTCACTCTCTCTTTTTTAAGGTGTCTACCATGGCTCAAGAGTCTCCCAAAAGTTCAGCAGCAGAAATTCCAGTGACTAGTAATGGAGAAGTGGATGATGTTCACGAACATGGCTTTAATAGGGTAAGAACATTTTTCTGTTAATGCCAAGAATTACAAAAAGCCTTTAAATGTTGTGAAGAAAGTAACAGACAAAATTTAATGTAGGACTGTTTTCTTAAAGTGGTTTCTTTCTTAGTTTTTTGAGACAGTCTTACTGTGTAGCTCAGGCTGCACTCAAACTCTCAGCACCCACCCGCCTCAACCTTCCGAGTGCTGGGATTACAGATGTGTGCTACCATGCCCGGCTTCCTTAAAGTGGTTTCTTCCGGGAATCTAATGCTGTTGTATGGGGATGACAGAGTAGGTCATGATATTATTTGTCAAGATTAAGTTAGGGCCATATGCTTTTTTTGTTTATCTCATTAATAGACCAGAATGAGAGTGTGTCTGATGCTTTGGACATATAACTTTATAATACTACTTAATTTGATTTATATTAGATATAGATCATCCTTGTTAAAAATTGGCATTGTCTAATCTCTTTCCTGTGTGTCATTAGTACGTAATTCCCAAGTAGCCGCTCCTGGTTTTGCAGTTTGCTTTTTGACATGTCTTGACTGAGAAGGAAAGAAACTCGGGTGCTTTTTAAGGCTGGGGAGAGGGCTCTGAGCATGCTGAATGCATGCACCCCGGCCCAGTGCTTTTTTTTTGATCTCCCACTGAGTTGAAATTTAAATTTAATGCATTTTAATGAGGACACCTTGGGTGTGGAGATGATTTGAGTTCAGATTTCTGCTATGCCATTTCTAGCAGTATAACCTTCAGCTAGTGTTTATTTGATCTCTTAAACTTTTTGTTTCGGTAATGAGAATCTTATTTACTTTCATGATGATATTAATATTAAATAATATTCCTGAGAGTCTTAGAAATGATAGTTATTATTTCTGGGGATACTTACATTAAACATCCTGTTTCATGACATTTGGTGTAACTTTATAACTTAATACAGTTTTCACATTATTGAAAAAGTAATGGTTGAAAGATTCTTAAATTATTTATCGAATAGACTCCTTGCGTCATATGTTTAAGAATAAAGTCCTTCAGTTTAACAGAAGGCGATGTCTTAGTTCAGGCTTTCTCTCTGCACTGTTGACGTGTGAGCTGGATCATTCTTTGTAGTGGGGGTTGGGCCAGGCACTGTGGGCTGCTTAGCATATCCCTGGGCTCTTCCACTGGATGCAAAAGCACTCTCCAGGTGTGGAAAGGGAAAATGTCTTCAGATGTTGCTAAGAGTAGCCCAGGGAGGGAGAGACTCACTTCTGGTTGGAGTTTTAGAATAATCAATTTAATTGATACTAGAAAAGTCCATTGAATTTCATTTTTTTTTTTTGTCTCAACAGTCTCTTGAAAAGAACTAATGTGTCTTCAAGCTTGAAGTTTATGTCTTAGTCTGTTTCCTGTTGCTACAACAGAATACCTGAGACTTGGATAATTTATAAAGGAAAGAGGTTTAATCACAGTTCTGAAGGCAGGGAAGTTCAAGGTCAGGCAGCTCCATCTGGCAAGGGCCTCCTGGTACACCAAGACTTAATGGATGGTATCATGGGGTGGGGGTGCTGCCATGAGGGCAGGTACATGTGGAAGAGAAGGGGAGATGGGGAGTGGGGTACTTTGCAATAACTGTGAGAGAGACCTGATTCAGTCACCTGAGAAAGACTTCCCAACACTGCTACCTTAACAACAGTATTTCCATGAGTTTTGCCAGGGACAGATACATGTAAGCTATAGTGGGTTCAGGTTTTTTTTTTTTTTGAACTTACAAGTGCTTTAATGTGGGTTCTGAGTACCTGTGGCCCAAAATAGAGTGATTCCTAGGAGAGTTTCAAATTCCAAGTACACAGAAGACATTTCTACATCAGGTTTTAGTTTAAGGCGCACCTACATAATGAGGACACTCAAATCACCATCATTAGCCTTTTCCAGTTACTCTATAAATTTCTATTTGTATATTCATTATACCAAGATTGTAGCCCCTTTTATGATTTTATTCTGTATTGAGTATATGTTATATATCAGGCAAGGCCCTGGGCCATAGCAGTGGACAAAACTACCGGCCATCAAGGAGCCAGCATATTGAAAAACAGTCAGCTGAAAGCTAAGGGCCTCTACCAAGAAAGGTGCAATATGTGCAGAGTGTTTCAGGTGTTGAGGGTGTAGCTTAGTGATAGCACAAATTCCGTTTTCAGCACCAAAAAAAAACAAACAAACAAACAAAAAAAATTTAGTGTTGGAAAAGTCACCTGTCGCTTTCAGTCTCTTCTTTTTCTCACTGTTCTTTGCCATTGAAGAGGGGCCGTCACACAGCTAAAAGCACAGGTGTGTGTGTGCTGCTCAGTAGAACAGTCACCCAGATGGAGACGGAGACCACTGCCACGCCCTCGGGAGGTCCTGAGCCCACTCGCAGGCAAGACGCCTCCCTCCCAGGTGACCACTGTTAAGCTAAACCTACATGGGCCGCTTTGACAGTTCCTGAACTACGTATCAACAGAGTTATCACGCAGTACTCTGTGTGTGAGATTTATTCTTTTTAATTGTGCTGCTTCTGTTGAGTATTTTACCCAAGAGTGAAACTGCCAGCTTGGGACCATTTGGCCAGTTGTTGAACTTGTTAACAATTTTGCCAGCAATAAATGAGAGTCCTAGGATTTCACATTTCAATTTGAGCCAGCCTGAGGATGGTGTAATAGTATCCCGCTGTGGGTATTTTTTGTCTGTTTTGCTTTTGAGACAGGATCTCCTATGTGACTCTGTAGGGCAGGAGGGCCCCACACTTGAACCCTTTCTGCCTCAGCCTTTGGAGAGCAGGGATTACACGTGGACACGCCCACATCTGTCCCCGTGATGGTTTACAATTTCCCTTGTGACCCGAGATGCTGAGCACGTCTGCATATCTTCATTGGCCCTTAGGTCAGTGTCTTTTATGAGGTAGCTTTTTACATCATTGGCCATTTTCTATGGGGCGTGGGCCTTTTTCTAATTCACTCTGGGAGTTCTTTGTATCTTTTGAGTATGAGTCATTTGTTTGAACATAGCACAAATATCTTCTTCCAGTCTGTATTTTTTACTATCAGTAATATTTTTAGTGAACAAAAATTGTTAATTTTAATGAAATCCAAATTTATCACTGTTTCCTTCTGTAGTGATTTCTGTGTCTCATTTATGGAATCTTTGTCAACGCAGTATATAGATAGTTCTAAAGTTTCATTTTGCTTCTCATGCTTAGTTCTGTGGTTAATGCTGAATTAACATTTATATACTATTTGAAGAAGGGATCATGGCTCTTCCCTCACATGAGTGACCACCTAGTGACCCCCAGTGTTTATGGAAAAGACTATGCATTTTGCTGTCATGTAAGAAAATGAAATCGAGCATGGCATGGTGGTATAATCCCAGCAGCTGGGGAGGTCAAGGCAGGAGGATTCCCTCCCTCCAAAAAAATAGTTCTTCCTGGGCAATTTGTCCACTTAGTGAACTAAAACTCTGTCTCAGAAAGCAAAAATAACAATAGCATATTATCTATTTGAAATGTATTCAGCTAGTAAATTAGGTATTCTCCCCATACACAGATGGTCACTATGTGAGGTCATATGTTAATTAGCTTGATTGTAGTAATTATTTCCTGGTTTATTAAATATAAAGTAAAAATCACAGCTGGGTGTGGTGACACATATGCCTGTAATCCCAGCACTCACGAGGCTGAGGCAGGAGGGTCACCATGAGTTTGAGGCCAGCCTAGGCTATATGGTGAGTTTAAGGCCAGTCTGAGTTATATAGGGAGACCCTATCTTCAAAAGAAAAAAAAGACATCTTATACCTTACAGTTACATACAGTTTTATCAGTTGTACTTCCAAGGTTGGAAGAAGAGAAAGATTGTCACTTCTTCACCAGGGGTTTTTGCTATTAATCAGGTGATTGACTGTGTGTGGATCTGTTTCTGGACTCTGCTTATTTCTTGGTCTTTCTTCCTAGCCTGGGAACAGTACCACACATTATGTTACTACAATAATTAAAACTGGAGTAAATGTCAGTTCCAACCTGATGGTTGGTAACTAAAAGTTCTTTGCTGCCAGTATCTCAGGGCTTTGAAGATTTCCTCATTGGTTAATGCCAAGTTCTCCTTTTGGAAATTCCCCCTGTTGTTGGTTTGTATTGGGAAGTGGAGGAGGGAGAGGCGCCGTCCTCGAGGCTGTGCTTACTGGCTGGGCACTGGGGGAGCCAGGAGCAGCGGCAGAGCTGTGCACCCCAGCTCCAGAGAGGGTGACGCGGTCAGTGGTCCAGCACGTTTGCATCTGCCCTCGTTAGCAGCGTGCCGATCACAAGCGTCTCCTACACCGTTAGCATCCTTTTGTGAAAATGAAACTTAGCTAATGGTTCCTTTCTTCCCAAGGGAAAACAATATTTTAAATCTATTTTTTTACTGTTGTGCATACATTACTCAATATCAGATAGGCATATGTTTACTTAAATATTGGTTCATTTTATTCCTTTATTTTCCTGAGCAATAAACAATAGAGTATATTTCAGGTTCATGTTTCTCTTTCAATAGAGATAAAATTTCAGAGAAAATAAATGTCAAATGTATCACTTAGCATTAGACTGTGGACTTTTATAGATTAGTCCAGTGATCTTATATGTAAAACTGGTTCATAATTTATGTATCCTCCCTGTATACTGTATTTTTGGTTTAAAATACTGTGTTTTTTTATTTAATGAAAACTGTATAACACTTCATAAAGTGTTAAGAGTCTTACATAAAATCCAACTGACAGTTTATTAAATACAGTTGCCATAACTTGGCTGGCCAGCTGGTGTCACTGTGACACAGGCAATGAAACTTGTACATGTTTTCCTTATTTCCCATTGCAGATATTTGAGTTTTCATTTGACTTGTTTCTTAGTCTGTGAGAAAGACTCTACTTAAACTCAGACTCAACAATCACGTTTATATAGAGATGGCATTGCCTCGCATGTTAATGTTTCTAGGTGGATTTGTTAGGTAGTTTTGTTTTGTTTCGTTTGGCCTTTTGAGACAGGATCTCACTATGTAGATCAGGGACCCTTAAAACTCACTGTCTAGCCCAGGCTGGCCTCTACCTCATGACAGTTCTCCTGCCTCAGCCTCCCTGGGATTATAGGTGCAGGATTATAGTTGTGCACTACTACACCCATCTTTTTTTTTTTTTTTTTTTTCAAGATAGGAGCAACTACTAGATAAGGAGAGATGATAATAATCTTGATATTAAGGGGTTTTGTGTGTGTGTGTGTGTTTTTTTTACAGTAAAGACATTTCTATATCTAAATAAAAAATAATTCTTGTATTTTTAAAGATTTAAAAATTTAATCTATAAAGAATTCAAATTACTGTTTGATTTGTAAGCTGCGTATTATTTATAATGAATGGGGTTATGGTGCTTATTAAAATATTAAATCAGAAATTTGCAACAGCAGATACTAGCTCCACGTGTTTGAAATTTCTTGTGATTTAAACTATAGTTGTCAGATTCAGAGAATTTACCTCATTAGATGTAGCTGAAATGAAACATTTCCTGTGGAAAGCCCAAAACAAAAATCCGTAATTTAGGGGTTTTCCATCTGCAAATCATTTCTCTAGAAAAATGTACACACACAAAACTACTAAAGTTTGCGTTTAAACTTAGGGAGCATAGGATTCCCTGAAGGTTTTTTTCATCAGGCCCCAGGTTCCCTTGGGTCTTGAGAACCCTCATGTGTAGGCTTGAGTTTGATCAAGGATCCTAGTTCCGCAGGAGTGCCTTGGGTCTGGTGCTGGAGGGCGAGATGGAATTGCCCAGCATTCCATAGCTGCACCAGGAGCCCAGGCAGTTTCACTGGGGGCGAGAATTCCCTCGTTCACTGCCTTATCACCAGGCCTGCCAAAGTTGCTTGACATATGATAGAGGTTTTTAGTAAGTGTTTGGGGAATGAATTAGTGTCGCTCATGTTAGAGCTAGGACTAGAAGAAAGATTTCCACACTATTGTGGAAAAAAAAGAAAGAAATACTGTAATAGTAGGGGTTTGGTTTTGTTTGTCCTGCACACTGAGCTATTTCCTCAGCCCTTTTTGGGGGGGAGGGTCTCACTGTGTAGTTCACGGTGGCCTTGAACTTGGAGCAGTTCTGCCGCAGTCTCTTCAGTGCTGTGATTACAGGTATTGACCACACAGCTATATTTTTATTTTGAGACAGGGTGTCCCAGACTGGGCTCAAACTTTGAATCCTCTTGCCTCAGTCTGCTAGGGTGCTGGGATTATAGATGTGGCCCGTTGCACCCAGCTGATTCTAGATTTAATACAGCCTGTGTACTTAATTTCCCTCTATCAGTCGTTTGTTTTGTTTACAGTGAATCATTCATTTATTGTTTCTTCTTGGCACACAGCACGGTTTATGGCTCTCAGTGACTGATGTAAAAAAGATGACCCTCCCTAGCTGGTGGCACACAGCTGTTATCCCGGCTGCTGGGGAGACTGAGGCACAAGGGCCACAAGTTCTAGGTCAGCCCAAGCCAAACACAGCAAACAGGTGTGAGTACGTGGGAGAGAGCCCGTGGTACCACAGAGAAAAACATCCCTGGTACCACAAAGAAAGAAGAAAAAATTTCAGGGTAAAGACTTAAAATTTGACATCTCTTCTGCCTCTGTCTTTCCGCCCTAGAATTTGGGCAGCATGTGATGATAGTTTGGCTGCATACTATATAGAAATCCGGTGTAACATGTACTTAAAGATTTAGTAGCTCACTCAGTGGCCACACTGATTTGATGGTGGCTTCTTCAGAAGGCTGGTTTTTACCAAATTTACATCTCAGACCTTCTAAAGGTGTGGAGTATGTTTCTCAAGGGTTATTTAACTTACTTAAATCTAGATTCATTTTTTTGTATTGACACATTAAATACTGTGTGTACTCCTGGGGTTCCAGGTAATGTTTCAGTCTGTGTAGACATTGTGTGATAGTCAATCAAGATACACGTGTCTGTCTCCACTTACCATTTCTTTGTGGCATGAACATTCCAAATCCTTTCTTCTAGCATGTTTGAAATATATAGTAAATGATCATGACCCATATAGTCACTTATGTGTACAATGGTACACTAGAACCTACTCCTCCTAACTGTAACCTAGTACACATTGACCAGTCTTTACATTCATTTTAATATTTGCTTTTGAGCGAGGATAGAGTCTTAGTACTGTTATCACAAATGAAAATTTTATCAAGACTAAGGCCTGATAACTGATTCAAGTACTGTGCCAGTGGAGAGCTGAGAAAATGCTGAGCTGGCCTTCCAGCAGTACGATGTTGGCGATTAATCAGCTTTGACTCAGGTAATTGTGGAGAGGCAGAGGGGCCGTGCTTAGGTCACTAATCTTGTAAGGTCTTTACAGTGGAAAGGGGTATGGAGGCCTCTTTGGATAACAACTTTGCTTCTGGCAGATACTCCGTATAGACAGGCTGAGGCAGGCAGTCTGCGAGTGCAAGGTCAGCCTGGACAACACGGAGCCTGTCTTGCAAAACGAGAAAAGCTATTCTCATAGACAGCCGGCTGTTAACCCAGGAAAGTGGATTTTAAGTTACTAAAAGTCATAGAACACATAAAATTTTCAGCTTGTTTCTTTAAAAGTATACATGAAACTTATTTGGAGATTTTTCCAAAAGCATTATATTTTGTTTTAGCCTAATCATTTGGAAATTTATTTTTAAAAAGTGTTAGCTACCACAGTATTATCTTGGTAGCTCCAATAGAAGGTTAACTTCAGATTTGTTTGTTATCGTTCAGTCGTTAAGCTTAGCCTTCCAAAGTCTTGAGGTTTGAGTTGAGTATCAGTAACATATGAATGTAAATGAGAGACTTGGTGTTGTTATAAGTGGGCTAAGTGTCTCTGAAATATACCCTTCAGACTAGGCGTAAACACAGCAGCATGTGCTTAAATAGCTAAGCTAAGCACAGTTTAATAACTGGAACCTTTTTTAAAAATTTAAAGGTTATGTTAAGACACCTTTCAAATTTTTGTGACTGTTAGGCTGCATCATATTCCTCTGGGAATGAGCAGTGGAACAGCAGAGCTGACAGGACCCTGCAACCCTGAGTGCCGCTCCACGCGGCTGCCAGGCCCCTCGCAGGGGGCGTCCCCTTCACAGCTGCAGTGGCCACTTGCCCCATTTTCGGGCCAGCTTCGCTCCTCTGTGGCAGCAGCTGGAGTGGGAAGGCTTTAGTGCTGTCCAGATTTACGGCTGTGTTTCCCACCTGCTGGGCGGTTGGTGTCTGGAAAGACTTACGTGTTAAGTAAAGGCGGCCTGGTGGCCGTGGCGGGCTTCTGGGGAGGTGGAACATCCTCAGCGCCGAACGTCTGTCCGGAGTCCACGCGTGGCGGGCGGAGGTGTCCCTGTCCCCAGAGGCTTCTGTCCGGCGGGTCTGTTAGCTAGCCCGGATTAGCGGCCTTCTTCCTCAATATTGCTCCTGTAGCATCTTTTTTAAAGAATTTACAACAGTATTTTATAACAGAAAAATGATTCAAATGACTAATGTGCTTTTCAGGTGTCATGAAAAAGCAAAATGAAAGAATATTTCTGTTTTATTCTAAGTGCTCTTCAAAACAGTAGTTGAAAAGGATGTACAGTGACAAGAGGTTTTAAGTGACATTAAGAAATAAGTGAAATACTGCCGGTTCGGAGGACCGGTTAAGTTGATAGCAACTAAAGTACATAAAGCAACTAAATGCTTGTATTGTTCAGTTGATTTTGCAGGCCTGGGGCCAGCAGTCTGAGCATCTCTTGGGAGGATGACAGTATGCACTATAGCAAATATGGGGGATTCCCTTCTATCTTGTCTTTGAGGTCCAGTATTGTTCTCAGTGTTTTGCTTTATTCAATATTGTTTTGATTGGTTTTATTCTGTTTTGTTTTTGGTTTGATTTTGCTATACCTGGTGGAATGGACGACAACTATTGTGAAGATAACAAGATATACCATAGTAGCTATTGTTTTCCTAGTATCCTGCTTTGAAGTTCTGTACCAATTCTACTGCTTTGTTTTGATTGACTTTGTTCTGTTTTGTTTTGTTGAATTTCACTATCTTTAAAATAAAATTTTTAAAGAAGGAAATAAGTGAAATGGAATAAAGACTGTTTGTTCATCTGTTTTATTTCCAATAGGAAATGACAGGTTGACAACTTATTTCTATTAAGTAGTTTCTGAGGTAATTTTTAGAAGGTGTTTCTTTAAAGAAATCTTTTAGCAAACATACTATTAAAATGAATTCCAAGTCTCTAATAAATTGCTTGTAGTTGTTTGCATTCCCTGTAGAGTTAATATTGCTTCTTGAAGCTTACTTAGCCCTAATCATTTTGCTAGCAACAAAATAACTTGCTCCTTTGTTCTGGTTTCCTCATCTGTGACGTGGGAGAAATAGTAGCACTTAAAATGGTATTGCTAAGATTAAATGAGATCATCCATGTACAGTTCTGGCTTTGTGTAGTTCCAGTATGCGTTTATTTTATTTACCCCAGTTTAATTAAAACACACCAGTCCCCCAGTGACACAACACAGCTCGCACTTGACCTCAAAGGGCTGTCCCACAGACCTCATCTGGAGTAGCAGCTGGGACTCATCGCTCTGTGTTTCTCTTATCCTGCCTTGGAGTAGAAACCAAAACCCCAGTTTCCTTGTCACTTATTTTCAGCACTTCTTACTACCTGACATTTGTTCCTTTACTCTCAGTCTCCTGCTTGCCTGCCCCCGTGTCCTCTGGAATCTGAGTCTCTGTATGCAGGGGCTCAGTGTCCTCCAGTGCCATGTCTTTGGCATCTAGAGCAGTGACTGTCGTAAGTTTGGTTCTCATTAGATGCTGATTCATTAAAGCTTTATGCTCTAGAATTCAAGAGTGCTTTCTCCTTTCTATTTGGTTCTTAAAGACTTAGTGCTTTTTTTTTTTCTTTTTCTTTCTTTCTTT
Source organism: Dasyprocta punctata (assembly GCA_004363535.1). NCBI lineage: Eukaryota > Metazoa > Chordata > Mammalia > Rodentia > Dasyproctidae > Dasyprocta > Dasyprocta punctata. The sequence continues at coordinate 74,110 of RJWM01006744.1, forward strand.
TTTTTTTTTTTTTGAGACAAGCTCTTGCTATGTAGTCCAGGCTGGCCTTGAACTCGCAGTGGTTCTCCTGTCTCAGCTTCCCAACTGCTGGGATTACAGGCATGTGCCACCCTGCCTAGCAGACGTACACCATTATGAATTTCTCTGATACTTACTGTCTCACTTTGGCATTAAGTTCAACTCTTATGTTAACATACGTTTTGTCTCTTCAGTAAGATGGCAGAGTTTGTACCTTACCTTCTTCTGTGCCTATGAAGTCTAACTTAGAGTAAGAATAAACAAACACTGAAATTTAATTTAAAAATAAGCCAGTTGCAGTGCAGCTTTGTAATCTCTATGGTGTTGAGTCCTAAATCCAGTGGTTCATTCTACAGGTCCTTTCATTGATTCCTTTAGTCATTCAGTAATTTAATTCAGGTGCTGATATATAGAAGTAAACAATGTGTTACAACTGTGGTCTCATGAAGTTAATGTAATTAGAGACAATAAAACAAATGTGTGCTGTACACGCGTCCCATGGTAACTGCTATGAGAACAGTAGACCAGGTAACGGGAGTGGGAGTTCAGTATGGAAGTCACAGGGCTCGCTGTTTTATTTGTGGTCATCAGAAGGCCTCTTGGTGAAGGAGGGAGCCCTGCAAGTCTATGAGACGAGTATTTCTAGTGGAAGAGACAGCAAGTGCAGTGGCCCCGAAACAGAGGTAGCTGTAGTGTTTTTGAAGCAACAGCCTGGCTGAAGCAGAGTCAGCCTAGCTGGGCTTGTAGGAGTGGGAGCCAAATCATGTAATGTTACAGTTTGAGTTCTACTCCGAGCCATACGTGGTGGGGGTGGGGGTGAGGGTGGGGCATTGAAGAGTTTGAATAGAGGATGGCTTGATTTGATGGTTTTACAGGGAATGACTTTGGGTGTTATATGGAGTTGGGTGTGTGTGTGTCTGCCTGTCTGTCTGTCCTGGAGAGAAGCCAAGACCAGTTGGGAAGAACTTGGGATAATCCAAGTGAAACAAGATGTCTGTTTAGACCAGGATTATAGCAGTGGAAACGAGGAGTATTGCTTTGCTTCTGGTGTATTTGGAGGGCAGATTTGATAGGACCTATTGATGCCTTGGATGTAGGTATGAGAGAAAAAGAAGAGTTAAAAATAACTTTTTGAATTTTGCCTTGAATAGTTAATTGCTCTGAGCAGAAAGGGGTGAAAACTGTAGGTACTTTCATTTTTCTTCTTGGGAATTTACTGCGGAATTCATGTTTCCAGTAGTTTACTGAAGCTAGGGTTCCTGTTTGATCTCTGTGAAAATGACATGTATGTAGTTAGGGGTATTGGAGTTAAGAGAAAAGCAGATGAGAAACATAAATATCAAACTTATGGGCATGGAGATGAGTTTTAAATTCAGAATATTGGATGTGATCACAAGGGAGTAAACATAGGAGAATTTTCTCACTGGATTTCAGGGCACTGTAGAGTTTGGAGGTTGGGTGATAGGGTGAGTCAGCAAAGAAGACCTTAGAACACAAGATGACGTAAGAGGAGAATCAGTGCACTTCATCACTCCAGAGGCTGAAAGGAGGGAACAAGCACTTACTTATATCAGGTGCTGTTCATAAGTTAGCCGAGATCAAAACTGGATTGATAGGATCTTTGGTGACCTTAACTAAGATCTCATTAGTGATTAACTCGGGGCCCATCCAAATTGAGTAATCATTTGGACAAAATTAGTGAACCTCTCAAGAAAACTGCCTCTCAGCACCACGCAATGGTGAGAAACTGAATCTGCCAGTTTTGGCTTTGCAGACAGCAAGACTTCAGGTGATGGAACGTTCTGAGCTGCAAGACCTAACCGGATGCTACATGTGGGGAGGTAGTGCAGGAAAGCATTGCACAGACAAAAATAGTTCTTAATTCATCACTACTTTGTCGTCATTGTGGAAAACCAGTAGGATCCATTCATAGACTCTGATAATACAAATTAGGAAATACTTCTTGCCCATACCATAGGGGGAAAAAAGCTATGGAAAATCTAAGGTTTCAAGAAACTTGTTCAAGACAGTGTTTCTCTTTTCCTGTAAGAGACTTATTAGGTTATTTCTTTGAAAGAAAGATTTTGTGTTGCATTTGATGTATAATAGGTAAGGTTCGGATCTTGAATTTTTAGAAGCCTGACTTATTATTTGTAGAGGCGTCTAGAAATATACCAGTTTCTGGTCTTTAAGATTTTCAGAAGTGTATAAATGACTGAAAGACCAGTCTGTGTTTCCGTTTCTTTTTGTTTATGAAACATCCCTATTACTATTGAATTGATTGATTTTTCAGAAAATTCGTGATCTTGCAACTGGCCTTTTCTTCCCTTTTTTGTTCCTTAATTTTTTTCTCTATAGTCCTTACTTTTGCTATCAGACTCATTACATTCCCTTTAAAGTGTATCTTCCCTACATTTTTGTCTCTTTGTCCATACTCTCAGTTTCTGCTAATTATCATCTTATATACCAAGTGTGTACATTCTGTTCTATTTTATTATTTGTATTTGTCCAAGTAGGAGCTTGCTATCTTCCCCAGTTTGGCCTTGAACTCCTGGTCTCACGTGATCTTCCTGTGTGCCTCGTCCTCCTGGGAGGGTAGCTGGGACTCCGACCACACATCGTGCACCCAGCTAATATGTACGTTGTAAAACTCAGATCTCTCAGACTTGTGACCTCTGGGTAGCTGCTCTACTTAGAGTCGGTGGATATCAGAAGTTAATTATGTGGTTGTTTTCAGATAGAGACATGCCCTAATGTGATTAAGGCGGCACTGTGAATGTAATACTAAGTGTGGGAACGCTTCTGGGATGATAAAGAGGTATACTAATGACTTTGGTATGTATTCTGCTGTATTTGTCACTCAAAAAATAAAAATATTTCAAATGATATGAAAATACATAAAATGTCCAGTTTTAAGGATCAGAAAAATCTTTCATTGCTGCAATGACTTTGAATCTCCAAGAAAGTTGTTTACACATTAGTAAAGGGGAAGGATATTAATATTTGAAGTACCAGGCATCCTGTATACTCTTCTGTGTTGCTATGAGGAAAGGAATTTTGTCCCTTAACCATCCCTATTTACAGTAAAGACACTCAGCAATCTAGAGAACTTGCCTGGGTTCATGTAGCCATGAAGTGACTGAGCCAGGATTTAAACTCAGACTTAACTGACCTGAGTAGGGCAGACACAGTATCTGTGACATCAAGCTGCCTCGTCAAATGATTGCTAGTTATTTTTAAAAATAATGAGTGCATTTGGAATCAGAGCCAGTTCTCCACTGATATCCAAAGTGCTGCTCTGAAACTCTGCCTTGAATTTCTCGGTCCAGAAAGCGTATCGCCCTGCAATTAAAGAGGAAGTTGTAGAGATTACCTTGGACCTACTCAGCTTAAGTATTTTACACACTGAAGTTAATAAAAATTTAACTTTCAAATACTGTTAGTAACAAATCACATGACACACACCTTACCAACAGTGAAAACACTAGTATGATGAAATTCCAAGACTGATAACTAGGACGAAGGAGCCATTCCCGGATACAATCCTTTCCGTTAATCATATTTGCAATAAGAAGTCTCTCAGTAACCGGACAGATACTTCTCTAGCTAAAGAAGGGGAACCAAACTAGATAGTTGGAGATTTAAGGTTGGACATTAAAAAAAAAAAATCCAAAATGTAACAAAGGTGCTTTAAAATTAATGTATGTGATTATTTATGATAAGGTAGATTCCAGATCTTATACACATACTAGAAATGCTTTCACTATATGGTCATATATGGATGTTAGTTTTCTATTCTTAGGAAAGCTTAGAAATCATTTTCAGTTTAACTAAACCAGATTGACTTTAATACTGTAGTTATTAAAATACTTCAGTAAAATATCTAAGAATAGTTTTAAGCGATATTAAAGCTCAAAGACACCCTCAAATGGAAATCATTTTAATTCCTGTGTATTTAATTTAAAATCATGTACTCATCTAAATATTTGTGGTTAAACTAAGGAACTTAGTGACAGGGATTGAGCAGGCTCTGGACCTGCACACCCAGGCCCTGTGTTTCCCCAGGGCTTCTTCCAAAGCTGATCTCCAAGTAGAGAAAAGCATCAGGCTGCGTTTAGCCACCTTACAGAATCCTGTCCATCCTCAGGGAGGCTGTTGTTTCAGTTCTCAAACTGGGTGTTTGTCTTCATCTACAGCATGTGCCTTTCCTGATGCCAGAAGGATAGGGATAATAAACCTAATAATTGTTATTGTATTTCTGCCACTTTGTGTAAGTTGACAGATTTGCACTGAACCAGTCCTATAGCATTTTAATTTCAGTAGCAGAATAGACGTTGTTCAAAATAAAATCTGTCCAGCAATTTAAATAAATAACCCCCTATATATTGATTTATGTTCATGAAAATTAACTTCTGTATGAGCCTCTTGTGTTTCTTAAATATATTATCATAGCTATTTAATTTTATTATTATACTTAGCACATTACTATATCCTAAATTTTCATTAAAAGTTTGTATTTTAGTTACTCTTGTAATCCTGATTTTATCTTTTCCCATCATTCTTTTGGCTACCTTTCTAATCCTAGGCTATTGTTATTGAATAGCTGAGCTGCAATGTATGCCCTTGCCTTCAGTTTCTCTTTTTTAAAATTGGTTTCACATGTATCCTAAATTAATATAGTCTCTCTCTCATTGGTGTTTTTTTGTTGTTGTTGTTGTTTTGTTTTTTTGTTTTTTAGAAACAGGGTCTTGCTATGTAGTTCAGGCCAGCCTTCAACTCACTGTGTAGTCCAGGCTGGCTTCAAACTTACAGCAATCCTCCTGCCTCAGCTTCCCAGGTGCTGAGATCGCAGGCATGTGCCCCCACACCTGGCCTAAATTAATATTCTTAAAGCTCTCCTTTCACTGTATCAAATAAATCTGCTTTTCAAAAGCGTACAACTTTCTGATTCAATCAAGGTCAAATTTTCTAAGTAATTTATCTAACTTCTTCCTAATCCATTTACCCCATCTTTCAGCAGAGAGCTTAGCTATACTGGCTGGGGAGCCTGGTTGGCGGCCGCCTTGCTAGGACAGAGACAGGGTAGTAACAGGGGGCTTCCTGCGTCCTGCCCACTGCTTCTGCCGTTAGAGTGAAGATGCATCCCTCCTCGCCCTTGTTCTGTCTCCAGCGTTCTGTCTCGGCCGCCTTGGTGAGACTTCCTTCTGTCTGATACGTAGTGATCATTCCCTTTTCTGAATTCTCAACTGCATTGTAAACTATCACATATGCTGGGCGCCTACTCTAGGCTGTCTACGATTGTATTGAAAGAGATGTGATGGATTGGTAAAAATATAATTGTAGTTAGCTTCATCATTAGTTGCATTGTGATTTCTAATGATCCAGAAATTCCTGTGAAATTTTAATAAAGGTTTATAGAAAAGTGACTTTAGATTTAATACTTTTACTTGAGTTAAGGTTCTTTGGTGCTCCAGTCATGGTAGACATGCCAGTTTTTAGTCTGTTACTAATGTAGTTTTCTCCCTTTGAGGTAACAAATTGAGGCCTGCACTTTGGTTTTTGGTCATTTTAGGTAGTTTTAGTGGCCAATGTGCCTAATCATTATAAGCCCTGACATTTAATTTACAAGGTTCTGGACACAATACTTTAGAATATGTTTAACCTTGGTTTGTGCCTCAGAGAACACCGTGCTTCTTGGCTTTCTGTTCTTTTTAAACTGTAAGACTTGAGGGTAAGTGTTACTTTTATTACAGTTTAAGTTCTGTTATAAGCTAATTTGCACTTAAGGTAGTGTCAGTGTTTAATATATATCTCAGTAAAGGAAATTTCCTTTACCTCACCTTGATTAAAGTCAGAGAAACCCAGTTTGCCTAATCTTGAAATAGGAGGGGAATCAACATTTTAAGTGAATGATATATTTATATTGACTTATTGGCTAATCGTGATTATAAATCAGGACAGTTTAGTGATCTTAATTCTGTTCCTTCCATATAATAATTTTTCTGATACATCAGTGTCTTAAAGTTTTAAGTTGAATTGGAATATCTGCCTGCTGCCTACTTCCAGAATAATGATGTATGTTGTATTCGACATGCACTGTACCACTTTAAATCTTCCTGTATTTGCTGCTGCTTATAAATCATTTTAGAATGCCATGGCAGCAAAAGGGACTACTACACAGGAGAGTAAGATAGTATAAGGTGCAATTAAAGGAACACAGTTATTCTGTACTGTTAAGTGCTGGGGACTTTTTTTTTTTTTTTTTTTTTACAAATTTTTTTCTTTTATTCAAATGTTACCAAGGATTTGAAGTGTTCATTGCCATCTGGACTTGGTCTCTCAGAAACTCAGATTACATCTCATGGCTTTGACAATACCAAAGAAGGGGTTATGGAAGCGGGAGCCTATCAAGGTAAGAGCCCGTGTATTCGTGCAGATGGCTGGGGCGGAGGAGGGGTAAAGCTCACCAAACGTTGCCTTTATTAGTCAAGCACGGTAAAATTGAGCTATTTAATTCTGCGAGAAAACACTGATCATATACATTATCCTTTTTTCTTAATTTAAGTAGGGATTGTTTTAATAATCTTTTATAAATAAACATGCATAATTTCATTAAAGTTGTTTTTTAAATACTGAAATAAAAACTCAAAAATTATACTGTAATATAAATTTAGATGCTTGTAACAAAAAATTTGTAACCACAAAATATTTATAACAAAGATTATATATATTGATCTGTATAAATGCATAGTTCCTATTTCAAAGTAAACATGAAAATGAACTGTTATTTTTCCTGTTGTGCATGCTCTGTAGATGGTTCCCAAGACTTGACGAATCTCAGGTTCAGTAATTTGCTGGGAGGACTATAAGACTCTGTTTATTGTCACACAGCCATGATTACTTGCAGTGACAGAAGTCCAAGTATAATCAGTAAAGGCAGAAGACACATGAGACAAAGTCTGGGTGAAACTCGGCGTAGGTGTCCATGGGTCTTCTCCCAGTTAAGCCTTACAGGAATTGATTAATTCCTCCAGCAGTGAGTTGTGACGACATGTATAAAATATTGCTAAGAAGCTCATTTAGAGACTGATTGAGCAGGGGTTTTACGGGGACTGCTCACACAGGCCTCTGCTGTCTAGCAGAATCAAGATTCTAGACTTCCAAAAGGAATGAGTAAACCGCAGTGCATAATACATGTGTTTGTATAAACTTTTGAGGCAGGGTGAGCCCATCCTCGCAGGAATGAAGGGGATCCTCCCCAAACCGGAGTCCTGGGCACTGGTTGAGAGCCAGTCTAGCAGGCAGACAGTTTTTAAGGAAAGGCAGTTAGACCTGCTTTGTGAACTCTTTCTGCACATTTCGTGTGTGTGTGTGTGTAATTGCTTCCTTTGTAAATGTTCTTGCCTGTACTTTTTGCTTTTTTTTTTTTTTCGTTTATACATTGAGTGAAAGAAAAACCATGTAAACATTTGAATGTAGAAAAACAGATTATTTTCTTGACAAGGCTGTAGTTAAGTAGCAACAGTTTGTGTTCAGTAAAGTATATTAATTTTGTATTTTTAATTTTTGTTTGTTTGCTTTTGTCTTTTTGAGACTGGGTCTCACTATGCAATTCAGGCTGGCCTTTAACTCACTATGTAGCCCAGGCTGGCCTTGAACTCAAGACAGTCTTCCTGCCTCAGCCTCCCAAGTGGTGGAATTATAGGCATGCACCACCACAACTGACTACTTTAATACTATATTGTAATTTTACAAAATGAAATGATCTTCATGCCACTGCAATACTTGGTCCTCTTGCAGATAATAGTACTGTATATTTTTAATGTATTTTTGGCCAGGTCTTTATTCAGGAACACTTTAGATTTGAAATACGTGATTTGTTATATGGGTTCTGGAAATAGGCATTTAGAATAGATAATACAGTATAACATCCTCTACTTTTTTCTCCTTTCCATTCTTATGTTTAGAAAATACAGTGGTAACTCAGTTCACAAACACTTTTGTTTGCAGTTTGCTTCTGCAACAGAAGCATTTGGCAAAATTTCATTTTTGTTTGCAAACTCCAGATTTAGTAGCAAACATGACCGTGGCCATCTTATCCAAACTCGTAGAACAAATTAAGTTCATGAACCAAGGTACCATGGTAAAGCTATAAAAAGGTCAGAAGCTTGTCGGTATCCTAATGTGTGCAT